>JBAMHX010049640.1:0-18374 GCA_037177515.1 Pseudomugil tenellus
CTCCAGTTTATTCTGGAAACCTGTTTTAATGGTAGTGTAGTGCAAGCCCTTTTTAAAGACTACCTCCTTACGTATAGGGTTACTACACACTTATTAACACACAATCTAAATGCATTAGCTATGTGCTGCTTTAAGAAAGGTTTTGTTTTAGAAATGGAATTAAAATATCCAGAGATCTGATTTCTGGCCAACCATAGCTCACAGATCTGTTACTACCCTGCCAGGCGACAAGTAGAATCTTTGGTCTATGCTGATATTCATTTGCTATTTTATCATCTATATGGAACAAAGCTGACAATTTACTGTCTTTAAAGATTTTAGAACTGCATTGTTTATGTGCACATACCTGCAGAAACTAGGCAAGTGGATATCAGCAATCTCATTTCCTTTTACAGCAAATAGCCACAGTCAAGAATTCAATTCAAGTCCACATTAAAATACTGCATATCCAGTACCGGACAGTTTATCTACAATTTTAACAAAATAAGAGTCAAAAACATAAGAATTCTTTATATGTTGTTTCTTGTTGTTGTGGAGCCAACATGGTTTCACAAGTGAAAGTGGAAACTTAGAGGGAAATAACTTTAATGTGTAATAGAAGAAATTTTAGCTTGAGCCAAGTTTTAGCATCAGCCAGACAACTTAGAGAAGTTAATGGAGCAAGTATCAGGTTTAAGCAATAAGTATATCTGAGTATCAGGGGAAATGAGTTGGAACTAAAATGAACCCATACAACAGGTCACAGGGGCCAACTGAGAGGTTTTCTCCAAGAAAAACCTCAAAGAACTCAAGTAGATAACATTTCAACTAATTTAGAACATTAATACAAATAGATACCAATCTTACAGTCACCCCACATCTAATGGAAAGTAAGATCAAGTATAAGACAGACCATCAACACAAATAGTATCAGCAATGAGTGTTACATCATTAATAACCATTGAAAGGACAGATTTGGTGCTGTAATTTTTAAGCTGATTGATGAATGTGAAAGATTTTTGACTTGCACTCTAACAGCGAAGGAAAATCTGATCAGGTGAAAAAATCCTGTCAACCAGGCCCAACTGCTGTTAGCTAGTTGCTAACTTTACCAGGACACTCGAATGGCTCCAATGACCTCTCTGTCCCCCTCTGGTTGTGTCGCCTGTTTGTGCCTGGCTGAAAAATAGGCAATCTAGAGTCATGGATATCCAATTTGTACCGGATCCAAAAGGCTGAATTATTAGTGTTGTTGTTGTTGTCGTCATCATCATCATCATCGATCCACAAACGCCCCAGGTACAGAAGATACGTTGTTACTAAGCTGAAGCTGTGTCAATCCTAATATTCATTATGACAGATTGATTGTTTCTGTCTGATTGAAGCTGCTCCGTCATCATTTCCTCTTTCTAGTGATAGCTCTTCCTAGAGCCCTTAAAGACAACAGCCAGGGCACAACATGTTATTAACTAGTTATGGGTGCATTTCAAGCAAAATAATTTAACAACTGTTCAAGTGCTCAGCAGTGGTTCTCAGAAAGTTTGGAAAAGAAGAGAAAGAAATTAGGTTTAATCGTAAAATTATGGAAATTTGATCTAACATAATTTTTTTAATAATCTTCATTAATAGCAGCTGGAGGCTAAAGCAGAGTTTTCTCGTGCTTTGAAGATGCTGTGAAAATGCAAAACTTTTCACAACAGATCTGATTCAATATTAAGTTGTGTCACATAATGGCAATAAAAGTTTGTGATTCTGAGATGAGACGCACATGCTCATCCTGTCCTGCTCATCTGGTATTGTCCATTTGTTTACACAAAGGAAATAATTACTTTTACTTGTCCAGTAAATTGATCAAACATTTGAACATTTCTTCAGTGCAATAACAGAACAGAATAGAGAGACTTACAGATATAAACTTACAATAAAACTTACGAAGATTCTACTTTTTACTTGAATGAAATATTTTAACCTTTTCTGTTCCTCTTTTTCAGATGAAAGTAATTTATTTATTTATTTTACCAGAAAAAAGTAGAATATTATACTAAAAAGAGCCTCTGTTCCTTCACTCACTTTACATGGCCTGTATAGGAACATTTTGGCTTCCTGTCAAATTAAATGATAAATGAAACAGGTCAGTGGATAAAACCGTGACGGTGTGTCGCCACTGTGGCACAAGGAAGTCATATGAAAGTGGAAACACATCAAGCATGGCAACGCATCTGGAGCGACATCGCCCTGGTATTTCACTGACAGGAGTGAAAACGAACCCTGCTCCACAAACTGCTCATCACAACAGCGTTGAAAAAGCACCTTGATGCACAATCAGACAAATATAAAACAATACATATTTATTTTGCCTTTTCTTGTTGTTGTTGATTCATGATTTTGATCAATTTGCTGTGAGTTTTTTCATCCATTGCACCCCTATAAGTAGCCAGTTGTTACAAAAATAAAGTGTACAAAACGACTCTTCATCCCTCCAGCAGCTGCAGTTTCAGGCGTATTTTAGGAGAGATGTGAATGTAGAAGGGAGGAGATTTATTTACTGCAGCACTGAAAACGTAATATATTTAAATGAATATCCCAGTATGTCTTTAGCCACCGACGGGTGTCTAAATGTATTAGTATCGGTTCTCATTGCAATAGGAAATTATGAGTTGGACAAAATCGGTGTATCAGATATTATAAAATATAGCTAAAATCGAACATCAAGAAATAAAAGCACATTTTATCTCCAATGTCAGTTAAGTGCCAGAAAGCACTTACTTGTGGGGCATTGGACCATAATCTCGCCAAGGGCACTAGATGACCAGGGCTGGCTCTGGCTCTTCCACATGATTTCTATTTTGATCTCTTTTCCAAATATGCACAGTTAAAAAACTAAATACATTAAAAATAATCTTGCTGGGACTTCCATCTTTCTCCCTGCATTTAATTTAAGCAAATATAAATACATCCGAGTTTGGGCAGGAAACGGGGAATTGCCTCGGGGAAGGCAAACTGGAACTGGGTAATGTTCATTAGGTCAAGTTTCTTTAACCTCTTCAACCCCCCTCGTTCCTCTGCCACATCTTTTTTATTTTTTTACCCCTGCTACATCTAATGAATGTTAAGCAGTTAAACTTGCTATTCACTCAACAGGCTCAAACACTGAGCTGTTACAGCTCGAGTTTTACCACTTAGAGGAATTCAAGTTTGAGATCAGCACAAATAGACAAAAGTAAAGATTTAATTCATCTACATGCAAACTCCAACACAGCCCCCCTTTCACAGAGGCAATGCTTTTACTCTAACCACTTGAAATACCAGGTCTTTATTTCAGTCAGTTAAGATTAAAGTCATTTGTGTGATTTATTAACAATTTTTATAGCATAATAACCATACTTTCACCTCCAATAATTATACCATAACTTCACTCCTATCATCTAATGCAACATGTAAAATATTTTCCCATCTTGAATTTTCCACAACACTGTTGAATATGTTTAAACAAACGGCACACAGTGTCCTCACCATTCAGAGCCATTCTGATTAAAATGTCTGCACAAGACTGAGCCATAATGCACCATTTATAGTGATAATGAAAGCATAAAACCAAGCAGGGTTACAGCACAGGGTGGGTATGGTGGGCCCTGGTTTTGGGGGGTCCTGGAGGAAAGGGTGGGAACCACTGTGGTATCAGGTTTACACATTAGCTAGATACAATAAAATGACACACTCTAATCATAATCCCCCTGAATCTGTGTCTATTTTATCAATTGTAGCCTCACGTTTCTGTTCTGAAGAGTTTTTTTGTCATGAGTTACATCCGACATGGTCTTCTGCTGCTTTAGGCAATCTGTGTTAAGACTGAACAGGAAGTGTGTGATTATATGACTTCCTGTTGCCTTTCTGTCATTTCCAACCAGTCCGTCCATCAACCTTTGACCTTTGACATCAACAAAACATTTTGGAATGTAAACCCTAGAGATGGTTATGTCTGTAAATCCCAGTAGATCAGCAGTTTCTGAAATACTCTGACCAGCACGCCTGAAACCGACAACCATGTCATGTTCAAAGTCACCTAATGACCTGAGAGCCCTGCTTTAGTTTGACTTGTTTTCCAGGCTTCTTAGATGTTAGGAGGAATAAATAAGTACGACCATGTAGATAGATTAATTTTCATTCACACACACACACACACACACACACACATCCATGCACGTTAAAACCAGTTAGTTCCAGTCCGGTTCCAGTTAGTTTGTCATTGCAGGAAGCCATAAAACTTTCTGTGCAGTAAGTCATAAAAGGTGATATCGTCACAAGTGGATGCAGATCTCAGGAGGCCAAAACTCTTTTCCTCTTTATTTTGATGCTCAGTTTGAACTTAGCGAGTCATCTCGCCATGTTTAGACCATGTCTATGACTAAATATGTGTTAACAGGCAACTGTACGGGCAGACATGATAAAATGGCCCATCAGCGAATATTCCAGTCTCTCTTTCACACTTGATTAAGTAGATGTGAGATGAGATTTATGCCAGTAAGAAATCCTTTGTGGGAATTTGAAACATTAAAATAAAAAGAGGATGTCAACCGACAGATAAATATACTGCAGTGTATCACTGCAACAATCAATTATTTTGATGGAAATATTCAAGTTTTTGCATATAAAGAAAAATCAGCTGTACAGAAATAAAACTTGCAAATGGAAAATCTATCTGAACTTTTTTGTTGAGAGGGACTTATGCTGCAGAAGGATGATCAACTGAAGCGAAAAAGAAGCACTTCCTGTTCACATGAAACAGATTAGAAATTCTCTACATTTAATTTCTGACATGTTTTTTCTTTTTTCTGAACAAATTTTTTATGTATTAAACAAATAGTTGTATCTTCTTGATTACAATGGAAAAATATAAAACCATTTTTTGTAATGGTTTATTAAGATGCTGAAATATTTAGATTAAAGTCACTCATTTTATCCAAAAGCAGCATCTCCTTTATCATTTCTAAAACCTTCAAGAACAACATAAATACATAGATGTGTACATGTCTGTAGCTGTGTTTCCAGTACACAAGATCTAAATGTTGCATAAAAACTAATGGAAACACCTGCATTTCAGAAAACCTGTCAGACAAAAACTCGTTACGCTCTCATGATGGGGTTTTTAAGTGTTCATATAGAATTATATTGTAAAAGTGAAATGTAAACAGTCTTTTCACATTTACATGTCACAGTACGTGATGGGGTGGGGGTGGGGAGGGGTCTTCAGTTAAACATAGCACAGTGAGTTAGTTTCTAAACAAAATTCAATGGAAACATTTGCAAAATTGTAATCTGTCCAAATTATAGAAACATTTCTTTCATTATGCAAAGACTGTAATGAAAATCCATCTTTTTCCCTGTTCCCTTAAATTAACCCTTTCCTTCCTTTCCATCCACCTTAACATACATCTCTTAAACAAAGCAGTTTGCCAGGAAAACACTGTTTTCCCTCAAAATATCCATTTAGAATTTATAGTGCTTAGAAGGGATGTGTAAATACATGTTTGTGTTTATCTTAGCATTAATTTGTTGTTTAAACTCATCTGGGATGGGTCGACAAAATGACTTAAGACAGATTCAGTTTAACTACTTTAACTTTGTCACAAATTAGACTATTATATAAGAAAAATCTCAGTCAGAAACAGCTGGGTCCGATTCAGAATAATTAAATTGGTTAAGCTAATTTTACTTCATCACAAATAATATTAGTCCTAAAAATCTTTTGACATGATGCTGATCCAATAACATATGACGTTGATTAAATAAGTTGGACTTTGAATAGTCATGACTGAGTGTTTCCGCTGCAGGGAAGGAGAGACAAAGAGGGAAAGTTGAAAAGTTGTTTGTGTGATCAGATGTTGGTGAGTTTGATGGTAACACCAAGGTTGCAGCAGTGAGGTGAAAGTCAGAGAGTGGAGCTGTCAAATGATAGATGGACATTTGTGACTATGGAGGTGACAGAATCAGGACCAATGACAAGAATTCCGGTTTTATTTGTGTTTTTAAGTCTAATATCCGAGAGGGAACTTGAAAGAGCCGCATGGCTCTAGTAGTTAACAGATTTGGTGAATATGTAGAATGAATGTCATCAGCCCAACATTGAAGCGAGACTGTAACGATGAACGATCTGAAGAATGATATTAAACTAAACAAAATCATTTATTTCCTATAGACCTATGTGCTTAGCCGGTTACATATTCCACATGAAAGTAAGTTGTTCTTGTTCTAGAGGCCACAAGAAGAATAAAGACAAACAACCACTCACACCCACAATCCCACAGGGAGAATCATGGACGGACCAATTACCAAACAAACAATAATATAAAGGCATAATTTAAAAGGTGTGGAAAAATCATAATAAGATCATTCAATTTGTCATCACACATGATAGTATCAACTTTTTTTAGCACCTAGTACTTAGCAAGACACTAGGTGCATTTCCATTACCCTTAGTTTGCACAAAACCTAAAAGTCCCAAAAGAACCTGATAATGGAAACCTACATTTAAAAAAAACTGTCAAATATCACTAAAAGGTTTTATGCTCTTATCAGGTAGTTTTTCAGACATTTTCATATTGACGTTTTTTGCAAAAGGAGAGACTTTTCATTTCCCCGGACATGACGCAGGTAGGTCATGTGACCAGTTAAGATGGTGCGGTATGCAGTAAACAAATGAGAAGTGCAAAGTTTTAGAAAGAAAAAGGAAATCAAGGGAGGGCTTTGTATCACATTTCCTGCAATAAGTAGAAAACCCCAAAATAATGCTTTGTGGTAACGTGTGTGTCACAGTTCAAAAATCGCATCCAGCTGACGAGATTTTACAAGCGACATATATGCCAAATACCTTTCAACGGAAACGCATCCAAACTATAGTTTTTTTTTACTTTAAATATATTTGGCCAAAAACAGTAATCGAAATGCAGCTCCTGTATGGTAGGGGGTTGAAGCATTCAGTCACATTGCACTTAAGACAAAAATGGACTTACTATGTAACCCTCGCAAATTAAACTGGCTTCGTTTTGAGTGTAATTATTTTTGTGAATAATCTGACAATGATATTTTTCCATAAACTGTTCTCTTTAAAGAATGTTTTCTTTTCTATTCATACAGTTATCTTTAAAATGTGTTGTAGATAGATTAGCTTACTTGTTTTGCTACTGATCATGTAGATCCTCTGTCTGATTAAATGTGAGCCAGACGGTATCTCTTCCATAACTTCTTAAACCTCACAAGAATTCTTGCACAGAGAATTCTTTAGGATCAGAACACCACAGAGGACTGTTCACACATGTTTGACTGAAATTAGCGCAGAGTTTTACATGTTCTCTGAGGCCCCTAAGATCTGATTCAGGCTTAGTGGTTTTGCACCCAAGTGAATAAAGAGACTGCTTTCATTTCTGAAGTGATGACGTAGGCGCTGCACTGACCCAGCAGGCACTTTGAAAAAAGTCCCTCCAGACTACTCTCCTCATTCTTATGAGCAACGCATTTTCATTGTAAAGAAGAAATGTGGGTTTAGGGACAACTTTCCATTTTGAACTTCCACTCTTTTTTTCTGGGATTAATACACACTGAGCTCCCTACACTGCTGATTAAAGATAACTGCTGAGGTGGTTATGAAGTCAACATCACAGGGGAAATGGACAGCTAAAACCCAAGTAGTCATTTCACCCTCTGTGCTATCATCAGTCTGTTCACTGAGCCACTCAGACCTGCAGCACACCGATCCGCTCTGACACATCACAGCCAATTGGTCTCATTACACTGCATGGTGATAGAACAGGTTAAGAAGGTCACCCGGGATCAAGTGTGGTCACTTCAGAACATACACCAAGGCCCATCTGCTGCCCATAGCAAAGTCCTCTCACCAAATACCAGAAAAAACTCACTTTAATAGAGTTCATACACACATGTGCTCAGAAATAAACAGAGGGAAGATGAAGGGTCTATGTGAGAGTATGCTGGAGGATTAGGACAGGTGTTGCTGCTTGTTGGGTTGGGGGATTATGGTTCAGTCAAATGTAGAGAGTAAACATGCTAATTAAATTTACAACAAAGACTGCTTTGGATTTGGGAAGCACAGGATTTTCTGTCAGACATTGAATGGATAAGAAATTATTTGTGTCTAAAATGTAAAACTACTGTCTCTGTAATTTTATTGCAGAAAGGTTCTTAGTTATGTGTCTAAAAGTAAGAATCTTCTAATTGTATTAAATTCTGGTGTTATATTAGTGACATGACTCGTTTCTTCTGGAGTCTGAACAATTTAACCAGGACAACAGCGGAAGGATTTTACTCAGACAGATTGGGAATTTGGTTCTGAAAGGTTATGCCATCATATTCTATTGTTTCCTAAAATAATGTGTCCAAATGACAAAAATGTAATTAGTAAAATGTTAGAATGTCAACAGGAGCTAACAAAGGGTTGTACACAAATTATTCATAGATGTTCAATCGACCTTATGTACTCAACATACCATCTTCATATTCGAACAGCTTCTTCTGTTGTGATAGTTCAGCAGCTCGAAAGGTGGACATGCAACGTTTCGTTTACTTTCTTAAATGATGTGTTATGTCCCCCTGCATATTAGAAACCATCCAGTTCAGCATGTTAGTTACTAATCACCTCAGTTCTCCCGTCAACCTGTACCCCCACCTGGAGAGGGTTAGCCAAACCCAGACACACCTTCATCTGCACCTCCAGACTGCATTTGGAGGTTCTACGAAACCCTCCAATGGGGTCTAAAAGAGTTGATATGGGCAACACACTCAATGACTGCAGATTGAAAGCAGTTTCTGTGATTCATCGCTTAAGGTGTTCATGGAATGTGTTGCTACCTGTGTGTGCAAATCTGGAGCGCTGCGTTCAAGTGCATGATACAGCATTTTCATCATCAGGATGACCTTTGCACCTGAACCTCTCCTCAGACATTCTACTGTAGTTTGATGGAATGAAGTAGGTACAAGACGTGTTTCTCCTATGATGGAAAACTCATCAGCTGTAAGTAGAGTTATGTCTGGTTTTAGTGAGGCCAGAGATACCCACACTGGTCCCTTATCATTTAGTCTTGTCAGCATTTGGTACGTGCTGGCCCAACGGGTTGCTACCTCATTGATAAGTTTCAGGGTTGGCCATCCCATCTGTTGTTGCACTTGAAAAAGCTCCTCCTTAGCTGTGGTGCTTGATCTGAAGTATGACACAATTTGCCTGGATTTCTGTCTGATTGACAAAACTGTAGATATTTGATGCAGGATTTCTTTACTATTAAATTTAAAGTGTGTAAAATGCAAATTGAACAGCGAATTTGGACACTTCACTTCATTAGTTTTGGCCCAGTCATCCACCATCCTTTTGACTTGGGCCAGACTGTCAGCAGTGTGACTTTGTGGAAAGTGTTGCAAACCCAACACAGATGTAACAACTGCATGTTGTCATTAATGTAGTGGCCAGTAAGAGTCAGGTAAGCCTCCATGTTCACAGATATCAGCTGTTATACTCACTGTCACAGCTCGCTGTACTTCCATTTTCACTCATTCTTCCTCATATTTTGTGTCCAACATTTGTTTTACTGTATGAAAATAACCAAAGGTAAAATATATTTAAATCAAATATTAGCAAGAATATATCAAATACTTTTCTTTCTAGGTTTCGATACAATCCTTTCTTGTGGGCAAAATGTATGATTCCTTGAACCTCTCACTCTCAACAATGTGGAGAGGTTGGCAGTCCTTGATAATAAAATTGAGAATTGCGTGATCCATTCCAGGAACTTGGTGGTAAATAAAAAAGAAAAGAAATAAAGCAATATGTATGCATTATATGCGACATTTAGCCTGCAATATTTAATATAGAATTTATAACTTTGACATGGATTTCAATTCTTATAGAACAAGCAGGAACTGACAGTGACAGAATAAATCACATCATGATGCATTCATTACACACAAATGCTTTATTTCAGATGTAAGATCAAAATGATCCCACGCGCAGACGCTTTTCATTCCTAGAACCATGTCACTTTGAAAGAAGTGTAACTCACAGTGATTGCGATCCTTTTTGCGATGACGCATCTCGTTGACGGACGTGCTGCCTTTAAAGACAGTTTGGCATGTTGGTGACAAGCTAAACGCCAGCTGTATCTGTCATGTTACTTTCTTAAAACGATAAGCGCACCGACTCGGTTTTGCTCTGTGAGTGCCGCACAGGCGCCGATGCATCGGTGTTTCTGGACCCATCGCTAGTGTTTAGCTTAGTTTAGTATTTAGAGTTCTTGTCTTTTATATATTTATATATTTGTTTACAGTAGTGTTTAAAACCACTTGGGTTTGTTTTAAACATGTTTACATAGTAATTTTGAGTGCGTTAGTTTGTAAGTTTTATTACTAGATATTTTTGCTTGATGATTGTTAAACTTAGTTTATTGGAGCTGCTCTCCCTTTCGTAATGTTTTAGAAGGCCTATTTTGTTTTCGTTTTGGTATTTCACTACCTCGGGGATTAGGCCATCCCAGTTTATGTTTGTTAGGTATTTGTTATATTGTTTTGTTTGTTTGAACAGCTTCCTAAACTCCAACTCCGTGCTTTAAGGCCAATTGTCTGTACAAATCCCCTCTCTGAAACTAATAAATTCATTTCCACTAACTTTACATCCGCACAAGTCTTATGTGGTAACGGAGTTGTATGCCAAACAGGGTCGTAACAATATGTTATACATCATGTGTATGACCACTGACAGCCATAATCCACGGTGACAGGGGTCAGCATGTGTGCAGTAGGACCGTAACGCAAAACATGACATGATAACATGGTTGGAAAAAAGTTTTTCTGCTTCAGGATGCTGCAGGGCAACGACAGCTACTGAAATGTGCATAAGGAATATCAATGTGACATCAAAGTAGAATGTCAAAGTCAGAAAGTAATGAAGTATTGCTTCAGAACACAGGACAGAAAATCCAACAACAGAACAGATGAAAAGACAGCCAACATCCATAGAAGAGCTTCAGAAAGTCATCAAGTGTGGAGGTCTCCTCCTGAGGTCCACTTAAATAAAACCTCATCCAGCAGGGGGTTCGGATCAAGAAAGGAATCTTAAGCTTGTTCAAATGAAATAAACTTTTCTCTCCTGCAATAAAACGGAGGACAGCTGAAGATTTGTAACCTCTTCACCCCACTGACATCACACATCAGGATGATTACCAGTACAGGAACATAAAAGATCAGCCTCTGCTTTGGAGCAGACATGTAGTGTTCATCAGCAAAAGGGATTTTCTTTCTTCCTTTCTTGGTAGTACAGCGTCCTGCTGCGTTCTGGCTGCAGTAACACTGTACAGAGCTGCAACCTGAGGCAGGAAGCTCTGTCTTTTCATCTTTCCAACCTATTTTATGGAAATCCATAGTTAGCATGAGCACTTCAAGTAGATTTTATTTAATTATGTAACAAATAACAATAGATCAATCTGCAAGGAATGTTTTAGGACGTTTGGGTTGTTCAAAGTGGTTCAAATACCTCCCTAAGGATGAAACTACACCAGCTTTCTACATACACTTGTACTACAGATTAGACTTGTTTTCCCACAAAGTTCTTGCAGAACCTGACATCTTACTGGTGATGGGTTTAAAAAGATTTCAGAGCCTTCATATATGAAGTTGGAAAACATGGTTAAAATGAGTAAGAACCTTCTGAATTCTTGCATGCTAAATAAAAACAATAATTGTGTGTGCAGTCAGAGCTGGATGTGCAAAAATTCAACTTCATTCAACATTTAAGGGGAAAGGCTTACATGCACCATCTCCTTCTAGGCTGGGAATGCTAATGGAGTGCCATCTGTGTGGAAAATAAGCTGGATGGATTAAAGCCGCTGGCATTTGTATGTGTCAGAACCTACCAGACTGATCTTCATAAATAAAATGTACATGAACTGAATATTTCAAATGTTCTCAATTTTTTTTCTGAACCTATTTCCACAACAATCTGAACGATCTTTCCATGTATCCTGCGACTCATACGTTCATTTCATTAGTGGGAAACTGTTCTACTGAAGCACAAGGTGTTTTTTTTAATCTTCCACAACAAAGAGCAATATTTCTAAGTAAATATTTCCTGTTCATAAAAGACTTTTTCTCTCAATTTGGCCTAATATAGTTTATACTGTATAGTCTATATTTTTCCCAGGGTGCTCAGAGATCCACACCTTACAGATATTCAGTACAAAAACCTCAAGTATCAAACTCAGGAACCTGAGATAGATCCAAGGCTTATTGAACAGTAGCAAAAGCAGTCTTAGGTTTTAGAGCAGGTGGAGGTGTGTAACATCGTCCCTGGATGTGTGGAAGTGATTTACGTCTGTCTGCTGGTTTCATTTGTTGTGTTAATGTTTAAATAACAGAAGTTCCTGTACGTTTGTTTTAAAACGTGGCTTCTTGTTTCATTTCAATATTCAGTAAAAGTTTAAATATGGTTATGAAATAAGTAATGACATGAGACAATGTTACAATAAATAACTACATTGTAGTAATACTTCCTCAAGATCAGTTTCACACATTGCAGAGCAGATCATTACTTGGATAAAACTTTGAAATGTTTCTAAAAAATCCTGGAAAGTATTGAATACATAGGATGGAGAATAATATTTTTTAAAAAGATTCATTTGACTGGTGGTTAACTGGATAGTTATAAATGTAGAGATAAATACATGCTGCGGTGTTTTTTAAACAACCTAACCTGACTGGTTTCAGCCATGACTGGGATCATTTAGTCCTGGTTCTGCTGGATCTGTCATCGGCCTTTGATACTGTCGACTGTGACATATTACTGGCGTATCGTGTTGGACTGGCTGAGTACATATCTTGTAGGCAGAACGATGACTGTGAGCCTTGGGGAGTCTGAGTCGAGATTTGCTCCACTGCTGTATGGGGTTCCGCAGGGGTCTGTTCTGGGGCCTCTGCTGTTTTCGTTGTATATGCTGCCACTGGGCACCATCCTAAGAAAACATGGAATTTCCTTCCATCTATATGCTGACGACAGCCAGATATATGTGCCACTGAAGAAGGATGGTGCCCCCTCTCTCGAAACTCTTCTGTGTCTAGAGGATATCAAGGCGTGGATGGCCTTGAACTTCCTGAACTTTAATGAGAAAAAAACAGAAGTGATGTTGTTTGGACCCTGCGGCCCCTGTGGATCCCCTCCTCTGGACCTGGGCCATTTGGGTTTTAAGATGGACAGTGATTTTAAGTTGGATAAGCAGATTGCATCCGTCATAAAGTCTTTTTCCAACTCAGGCAGTTGGCGAAACTGAAACATTTTCTTACTGAGTAGTTCATGCCTTTATTACATCACGGCTGGACTACTGCAATGCGCTTTACTTTGGTGTTGGCCAGTCATCTCTCCGACGCCTCCAATTAGTGCAAAATGCTGCGGCTAGACTCCTGACTGGAGCATGTAGGAGAGACACACCCATCCTGGCCTCCCTGCATTGGTTACTTGTGCATTTTAGGGTTCGCTTTAAGATGCTTTTATTTGTTTTTAAATCCCTACACGGGTTGGCCCCACCGTACCTCCCCGAACTTATCCACCCCTAAACCTCCGCTCGGTGCCTCAGGTCAGCCGATCAGCTGACTCTGGTGGTGCCGAGGATAAAACGGAAGCTCAGTGGGGACATAGCATTCTCCGTAGCAGCCCCCAAGCCAAAGACAAAGTAATTCACTGTCCATTTTTAAATCTCGTCTTAAAACACATTTTTATTCCCTGGCTTTTGACTCCTCATCAGACTCTGTTTTTTCTGTTTTAATGTACCATGGCTTTGTTTTTATTATTTTAATTTTCGGGTTTTTTTAGTGTTCTTTTAAATTTTGTTTAAATAAATTTTTATACCATTTTCATTGATCATGTCTTATTTATTGATCTTGTGTTTTATTGCATTTCACATTGTGCTGTTTATTCTGCCTACTTGTGTACAGCACTTTGTCTCAGCTGTGGTTGTTTTTAAAGTGCTTTATAAATAAAGTTGAGTTGAGTTAAATTACTGATTACACACGTTTCATTATTGCAAAAGTTTCTACAGGATCCAATAAACATTCAAGAAACCAGCAGAATTACAGTCTCATTATAGCAGATGTGGAAATGACTAAAATTACATTTTGATTATATTTGTGTACTTGATGAAAAATGTTCAATCTGAAATTACCAGCAAGGTGGAGATAAGTTTATAAATATGTGATAAAACAGGGAGAAGAAGACAGAAGTAGGGAAAAAAGGTTTGTGTGAAATAAAAGTTGCTCCCATCTTAAGATAAGTGTTGGCCTCTTGAATGTGACATGTGGTAAAATGTACTTCAGTTTTTATTCCTTGATATTGGTTTATAATGTGAAACAAAATGAGCAGATTTTCATATTGACAGCAAATCTAGCATCTATATTACATTCAGTCTCTTCTCTGAGATCTCCATAGCTAGTAAAAGTCAGTCTGATGTTGACTCTTGTCTAATGTTTTCTTATTTCCTCTAATAAATCTAGATTTGTGTTTTTTTTTCTGAATCAGTAATAGTGTGACCCGTAATGTTGCCTTAAAATGGCAACGCTGCAGAGTTTGTACCAGTGCGAGTAAGTGCAGGTCGTCCTACAGGTGCGATGCAGTCATCAAGAGATTTCTTTCATACAAGTCTGATCAGAAATGGAGCGAAGGGATTATCCTCTGTTTTAAACCTTTTTTAGTGACTATTTTAGTCTTTATTCTTGGGGTTTAACTTCTTAATGATGCTGTACGACAGGCTCGCGCTATGTCATATCCAGTACGCTAGAACATTTAATTGTTTTACAGGTTAGGCATCTAAAGTTTTTATCTTTTTATATTGTTTTGTTTTGGTTTTATTTTCCATTTGTAGTATTTTGTAACAACATTTGAATAGATTTTTTTGTATGTATTTTACCATGCTTCATTTTATTTTTTTATTCTTATTGGGAAATTAACCTGCAAACGAAGCAATAGAAAAACATAAATGACAATACAATTTAGGACAGAAACCTTTTAATGCCATTTCAGATCAACAAACTTTTTTTTTAACACTTTCCAAATTAGCAATGATGCAACAAGGCCAGGGTTGGTGCAGTCACATGACATGACATGCTGAAGCTGCATATTAAAACAATGTGTAACACATTTTAGTTCGTAGGATTAAAGCAAATTCGAGAGACAGGCTCAAGCCAAAATCTATGCTCAAGTCAATGTAAATATTTTCTTAATCCTGCCTTGCTGCATTCATCTCTTAACAGCATAATTTTCTCAATATTTATACTAACTCACTACTACAGAGGAGTGCATTTCAGCAGGATAGCCGCGACACACTGAGCCTGGTTGTAGTTTCACAAAGACGCTTTTGAAACTTTTATCCTGCTGTGACTTGCAGTGGACCGCCATCCGTTTTGAAGTTGCCTCAGAAAACCTGATTATCAAGAGAAAAAGACATCTGTGATCTTCTCTTCTAAGTGTCACGGCTTTAGCTCCCTGCTAGTGTTTCAGAGCTGACTTCCATGATTGCACAAATCCAAGCCCCTGTGCTTAAATCTGCTGCGAACTGCCAGCACTTCATCAGCTCACACGGCCTTGAAGTGATCATTTTCCCGTCAAACTAATCAAGCCCGTCATGCACACTTGCTAAAAAGGCAGATTCTCAGCTTCTGTAAGAGTTGCACAGTTAAGACTTCTGACACGAATCAAATCGTAACAGCTGCTTTGTTCTTACAGGCGACTAATTCACCTCCACTCAAAGTAATTACTCATCAGAACTCTGATTTCTCCTACACTTTTTTTATATCATTGGGAAATATGCTCACTGAACATTTTATAAGGTACATCTGTTCAACTGCCTGTTAACAAACACGTAATCAGCCAATCACAAGGCAGCAGCCTAATGCATTTAGTCGTGTGATCTAGTCAGCAAGTCAAGATTTGCTGAAGTGATGGAGCATCAGAAAAGAGGACGAAAGAGAATTTAAGCAACTTCGAACATGATTCTTGGTCAGAGTATTTCAGAAACTGTTGCTCTATAATCATCTCTAGGCTTTCTGCACCAAAAAGTCTTATTTATGTCAGAGATCCATGGTTGCAGGTTTCCTCTGACTCCTTCTGGGTGTGTGGATGTCTCAGCTCCACGCTCTTTGTTCGCCACTGGTTGCCTGGGTTTCTAAAAGAAACAACAAACACATTTATCACATGAATAATATAGTAAAAGATTCAAGTTTCACCCTCATTTCCAAAACACTTCTTATGGCAGAGTAATTATTTCAACACAATACAGCAGCCGGGACATCATTGTGCTGCCATGACGCTGGACAGGCCTGGTTAAAAAAGAAATACATGCATATGAAGCGAAATCTCTGAGGAATGTTTTAACTAATTGGAAATATAACGGCAAAAGTTGAGGCAGTTCTTAATAAGGTGGACCTGATTTACAGGTAAACTATCACCTCTTATAATGAGAGTCCAGTCTTTCTGGTATTAAAGCATAAGGAAACAGATCATTTGCTTCTTTCTCAATCATCTCAATTTATAATACGAGTTCTGATGATTTGTTTGTCTAAATCTGCATAATTGTGGGAGAAGCAGGGCACAAATGATGCTGAGCCTGGGTTGCAATCAAAAGCAGTCTTAATTCACTGCAGCAGGTTTGGTATTTCCCACTGATTTGGAGCCAAATTATCCCATCTGTTTTAGTCTGTAGCTGTGTTTCCCCAGTAGTCGTGCTTTCTGGGACTCTTCAGTCTGAATTTGACTAAGCTGTTAACACAAAACACACTATTTGCACGAATGGCAGAAATAGCAGATACCCTTATTAAGCAGGATAAGTACGCATTTCATGGCTTTTACTGAGGTTTCTTTCCCCTTTTCTGTCTCATTACATGAGAAAAGAAGGATCCCTTCTAAACAAAGCTAACTTGTTTGACTGGGTGTGGGTTGGTAGCCTGAAGCTGTGAAGGACAGAGATTGAATAATGACTCCAACATAAGACAGCTGTACAGCAGATGCTTGTTTTATTTCATGCGAATGAATTAACAAGTCTGAGTTCAAGACATCCTGCAGAATAGACTCAGAAATGCGTGTCATTCATGTTCATCCTGAAATTAGTTATTTTCTAAACCAGCATATACTGTAAGTATTTCATCATTAACCAAATGAAATCTTTTTCCCTAAGTAAAGCTGCAATGCAAACAGTAGTTTCCAAGGGCGCAGATGGCACTGGGGACGGGTGGGACATGTCCCCCCCAGATTCACAGTGACCCCAATTCGTCCCCCCCACTTTCCTGTGGTAAGGCGGCAAACATCGCCTGTATAACAGAAGATTAATGGCATCGTAGTGCACATTGAGATACCGGCGTTTATGTGATTCGACGAATGGTGCATTTTAGTTGTACGCTTGTATGTATGTCAGAATTTACAAACTCCCCCATATAATCAGATCTCCTTTTTGGAAAGTTTGAAAAACTTCACCAAAACAACACAGAATCTGTTACATGTGCTGCTTCCGTAACAGTAGTTCCATTTTTTGTTATACGTCTATAAGACTAGGAAACGTTGAGAGCCCTCAACCTTCGAATAACGTCTACCAGAGCTCCCACATCCGAGAAACCATGTACAACTAAACACACCATGAGACAGCGCTCACTCCCCGCCGGGGTCCTAAAGAGAAGGCAGTCTGTGTCTGGCCTGTTTTGCTGCGGCGTCTTAACTGTTATGGAACAGACGATTTTATTTCGCTGAAGGCACAAAATGAAAAAACAAAAAACAATCACATCGTTTTTTCAAAAAAACACCAATGTAAGTAGGCTTTTCTACGCCTGTTGCTTATTGACTTTCCCAAATGTGCCAGATTTCTTAAAAATGTTGAATGGCCTAGCTAGTTTGACAGTGAAAAATCACGTTAGTTTTTACTTAAAGAAGGCTAAATGTAAAATTAAAAACCCTTTTTAGGCTGTAGATGATGTACTTCATTCATACAGAAGAAGAAAAAAATGTTATTCAAATAACCAATGGTTAAAATAAATTAAAAGATTTTAAAATGTTAATATTATTCTGCTGTCTAGCAGGCAATTCCTGATGACTTTGAGACAGGTCCTAGCCATTCAAGAAAAGATGTCACAGAGGGCAGCCAGAGCAGTAAAAGACTACACGAGGAAGGGGAAACAGAAGGAATGCAGACAGAAGAAGAAGGAACAGAACGAGGAGGAACAGGAGGCACCACAGAGGGAGAGAAAGCTGACATAATGATCTATACAAACCCAAATCAACCTGATCCTAAAGTTATGCAAAAACAAGTGCTCAAAGACCGGACACTGACATTTCAAAAGGCATGGTATGAGAAGTATCCCTGGCTGCATGT
>JBAMHX010049736.1:0-18365 GCA_037177515.1 Pseudomugil tenellus
GCATTTAAAAAAATCCGATCTGTGTCGTTCAGACTGTTGTAAAAATATCCGATTCATGTTGCTTAGGGGCAAAAAAAATCGGATTTGAGTCACTTCGGCTCGCTGTCTGAACGTAGCCTTAGAGACAACTCCATCATGGACTTCATTACTGCCCTACTGATGCTTATTACTGTTCATTCAGTCCAACTCATGTCTATGTTCTCATTTAATTCAAAATTCTTGTAAAGCTGCTGGAAATGTGTAATAATCTTCAAGAGAAAACAAGTTTCCATTTAGACACAAAACCAGTTTCCCATCCACTGCATCTTCTCAGGAGGCAGCAACATTTTAACTAAGTTCTCTGAACATGTGTTGTGGAATTTTCTGGTTTCATGTTATGGCGTACATAAAGTATAAAATGCATCCTTGTGTTTGGTACAGTTCTATCTGGGAACACTATGATCATACAAACAAGAATTTAAGTTCTAAATGTTATTTCTTTAGCAAATGTGCCAGCTGTAAACTCATGTCTCTTGGGTACATAGGTACAGAAGCTTAGACTTGTGACCTTAACAGATCTCTGTTCAACCTTCTCCGTAGTTATGACTTTGTATTTTTCCCTTTGTCCTTCATTTTTAATAAACCCGGACTCCTTCCTCTTTGAAAGGCTTGCCCATCTTTAACATGTTGCATGACGTTTATATTCAGAATATCCCATCTGGAAACCACACTTCTGTGTTCTTCAGATGGAGGGTTGCAGGTGGGCCTCAAATTCACACAAGCTTAGTGACAATGTGGTGAAAGTCTTGGCTTCATATCCGGTCGTGCAGCAAAAGAAAAGACTTCCAGGTGAGAAAAAAAAGGGTGAATTTTATCTATAAAAAAAAAAAAAAAAACCTGCAGTTTAATAAATTAAAAAGTCACAATAATATTTCAAAATTGTTGCTTTCAGGAGTGATTTGTACATAAACTGGTAGTTTCTTCCAGAATCTGAGCTCGAGTGGCCTTCATTCAGGAATAGGTCAACAGGAAATGAGGTCAGTGGGGAATAACCTTCAGCATTTTCACCCAGTGACTTAAACTCAGACAGTTTGATGCTTTGTTCACTATTTGCCTTTCCAATCAGTTTCTTCTGATTTAGCTGTTGATTTAGAAATTTAAAGAAAAGGGAGTAAGAAGCAAATAAACTTGTCTCTACACCTGAATATCATACCCAATACAGCCATCTCTGCCACATGAGTAGTAAATACCATACTCCATGGCTTTATAATGGGACGAATTCAAATTCTGTATTCATTTGGTTCAGCTGGTTGGAGTCTTTCCTGGCACTGGAACAAGGCAGGATGTTTTCCCACATCACCAGAATTCTTCTGACTCAGACTTGTGTTGAACAGGTGCTGGAGAGTCGAACACACTTGCCTTGAGAAGGTTTTAAGAACTCTAGGACTGACATCTGGACTTGACAGGAGATGTGAAGGGAGATGAGGTTGTGTTAAGGTCCTTCACTGAGCTGCAGGGTGACAGATTGGAGGTGTAACAGGAAAGCTGTAGGCGCATGGGGCTAGCAGTTAAAAGTCTCTTGTGCAGATGTTTTAAACAGTAACATGTCCAGGATGACACAAACACTGGTTAACCAGTACTGCAACTCAACCTCCAATTAGTTTTCCGCTGAGTTGTTTATTAGTCTTGTAAAGCAACCTTAAATATAGTTTTACTGTATTTTCCGATGACTTTTACAGAAAGTTACTTCGTGTCTGTGACATTAGCTCAGGTTAAAAAGGCAAACATGCAAACCTCCAGAGTAAAGAAACTAGTGCCCATCAGGTCCAAACAGATCCCTTAAACATTGTGATCACCTCCCCTTCAGTGAATCCTGAATAAGACAAAAGAGCACTCAGCAGACTGGTTGAGTACAAAAATCAGTATCTTTATTAGAATGAAGGGCAGACATCTGGGACAGCAGGCCAGCTCAGCATCCAGCACATCAACACTGCAAACAGAAAGAAGTACGGCACAGAATTAACTACAGAGCAGCTGGAACAATCCACCATGGCAGATTCACCATTGCACCATCTCCTGTAAGGACCAGAGCAAGTGTAGGCAAGTCAGAACCCACCTACTGACCAACAAACTGCTTTAAATATGCGCCAATCAGATCATGTTAATTTTTTCTCAAATATATGAGCAGTCATATCAAACATTACCATACACATTTTCCCTTACCCTTCTCCAGTGTGGGCAGAAACCATCCTGTGGAGTCACACGACTGGAAGGTGCAACAGCTTTCGTCAGGATGAACTACTGGAATTGGGAAGCATTAGCTTCCTGGTGGCTGCGGTCACCAAAATGGACGAAGCTTGGTGATACGCAGTTGAGGCACACACGCTAATCCCCGGTCCCTGACTACCTAAAGGAGGCATCTAGCCTCCCCTCCTAACCAGCAGGATTCAGCTCCCCTACTCAGCTGTCTTCACTGCCGGCAGCACTATAAGCTGCGAGCAGCACCCC
This sequence comes from Pseudomugil tenellus, assembly GCA_037177515.1. Lineage (NCBI taxonomy): Eukaryota > Metazoa > Chordata > Actinopteri > Atheriniformes > Pseudomugilidae > Pseudomugil > Pseudomugil tenellus. The sequence goes on from JBAMHX010049736.1 coordinate 2,488, forward strand.
CCCACAGTGCCCCCAGTTCTACTTCAGTTCAGAGCAGCTACTGTTGACTGTTAGAGACTCCAGTTCTGGCTTTTCCTTCTCATGCCACCACTTCTTTTCCTGGGAAAAAAAAAAAAAAAAAACAATCAAGGTCTGAGATCACACCAACCCACCCACCCACGTATGTAACCATTACAGTAACAAATGTTTCATACAGCGTGTTTCAATTAAGAGTTCAGTTACGAGTTACAATTCTTAATCCAAAAAAATGACAGAAATGACAATTCAAAATTTCCAGCCATTTTCTAAACCTTGCCCATTTAAAATCTTAACAGCCGCATTACAGATTGTCAGGAGTTACACAAGGCTTCATTATGGAGCCCTGCTCAAACATCTACATGCTCCGACGTGCTTAAATTATTCAAACAAAATTAGTTAATCCAAAGTTTGATCTGATTGATCAAAGACGAAGGTTGCAGAAGTCCAACTAAATACAAAACTGAAATAGTTTTTGGATTAAAAGCCCACGTTAAACAAAATAAAAACCTTAGTTCAGTCACATTTAGACAGTCGAGAGTTGGAGTCTTATCACTTAAAGGACTGATGACTCAGCAGGAATAGACACCAAGCCTCATAGGACTCCCGAAAGTCCACAAGGCTACTGCTCCAGTCCTCACCAAGTCCAGAAACCTGGATCAGTGGTCCAAGTTCTCAGACTCACTGACTTCTAAATCCTGCTGTTAGAACCCTGGATGGTTTAGGATGAACAAACTTTCAGGATCCATTAGTTATGAACCATCGAGATACCTCAGCTCATCAGGGTCAGGTTTACATTCAGGTCCCAACATTTCCAGGAACAAATTTAAAAAAAAAAAAAAAAAACAAAAAAAAAAACGCAAGTTTGGTTGAGCTTGTTAAAATAACTTTGAATTAACTCATAGGGGACCTTTCCGTTCTTACGTTATATTGAATTTATTTTAGGACAAGCAGAACACTGAAACACATGTAAATGCTTCAAAATACACTGATCAAATGAAAAATGATAGCCAGATTTTTAAAGATTCAGTCCCTGGTATAAAATAAGACTTTAATGCAACCTCACCTGAATTCCATGTAGGTCCAATATAATCTGGATTCAGGTCAACATGGGAGATGAATCAACTTCCTGAAATTTTTTAGATAAAATATTTATACTTTAAAGCTTTTGTGGCGCACCTGCAGTTAAATTAGTGCATTACTTTAACTCTGTCCTCAGGACCCCCTGTCATGCATGTTTTAGAGGCAACCGTTCTTAAACACCTGAATTAAATGAATGGCTTGTTAACAAGCTACCAAGAATGTGATTGAGTGGAAACATGCCTAATAGATGCAGAGCGAGGGTCCTGAGGACCAGAATTGAAAAACACATTAGTGCAAGCTTTTTTTCTTGAACATACATGGTTATCCGCCGTCTGCAACATGAGATCTGATGGACACGCTCTACGACATTCCCATCTTCCCACAGGCCATCCAGGAAGCGGCTTCAGTCTGGCATCATCCGAGCTTTTAGAATCCTGATAGATTTTTTAACCTACTGACCAGGACATTACCCCTCTCCTGCCCCTCCTGGAGAACCCAGGAGAAGCAAGAGAGAAGCCATATCCAAGCCATCCTGTAGCAAAAAAGAAAATGCACATCCTCTACATAAAAACCTGGTTCTGTCCCTTTTTCTCTTAGTAGTAAATGCCTAGACAACATTTCAGATAACCAAAAACCATCCTTAACAGAGCCCCAAAAAAGCCATTTCAAAGGAGCAAGATCCTCATGTTGGAACCTGTGAATCCAAACGATCAACGCATCTTGAGGGGGGGGGGGGGGGGGTCTTTTCTTCTGGACTACTTCACACCTTGCTAAAGACTCGACAGTACCCAGTGTGAGTCAACATGTGGTAAAGTCTCCTTTCCATCAACCTTTAGTCGACTTCCTCTAGAAGGCTGAGAAATGCAATCCTCCAGCAGGACCACAATGCTCTGGTCTCATTTCTTTAAAGTGGGGACTACGACAACAATTTGTCGCTGCATGCAAGCTGTCGTGGAACTCCATGCAATGCTGAACAACTACACCCTCCAAGACATTTCCCCCTAGCCAGAGCCCTTTGCATCTCAGGACGGCTCTCATCTGCCCTTGGCACCGTGTCTTCAGGGAACCAAACTATCTAGACAACCCCTTCGCGAGTGAAGGGCATATCAGCCCTCAAACCTTCAAACTTACCCAACTCAGTGGAAGACAATGACTGGATGGAGATCCTCAGTGGTTCTGTAACTGCGCAACATGTCAAGTTCAGATAAACAGTAGTCCACTAAGGCAAAGTAGTAGCTAGGATAGGTCCCCGCTTTCCCTTTTAGATCCCGCTCATGGCTGACCAGAACATCTTTGAGGCCAACCTGAAGTCGTTCTCTATGGTTTAGCAGAGTTCCTCCCATACTGGAGTTTAACCTTCAGGAACCAATGACACGGCAGAGTTTTGCATTTGGTACCAGTTTACAATTTAAAGGTTACAACTTGTAAACCAAGTGATAGAACTCGTTAAGCATTAAGGATGATCTCAGTTTATATCCATTAACAGATCTTCTGATTGCTGCTGAGATGGACAAAGATAATTCTGGGTCCAAGTCCTGGAAATCACATTTAGTATGGAAACTTAAATGACTTTAGTCAATTTACCTCAGTCTGTCCAAAACATGTTACTAGGTGTATTTTAGAAAGACCTCATGAACAGAGTCCTTTGCCAGACAGACAGTTTGCGCCCACTACGCATTGAGTTTAAATCATTTGAACAGCCTCAAAACTAGATTTAATTCCAAATTTATCAGCATCTAGTTTTCCTGTCTATTCAATTAGTCTAAAACACACAACTCCAGGTCTGACATTACACAAATCCAAAACCAACCATCACACACCTCTGTAGAATCACCACCATGTGGTAGGAGAGTTTAAACTCCCCCATGATCCTAAGGGCAGTATTGTTTGAGTCACTCTGGCCTGTTGTGGTCTCCCCAGGACAATCAGTTTCAGTCAGACTAAGAGCAGTTCTGTGATGTAGGTCCCAGAAACCATTGGACAACAAGCAAGCAGCTAGTTGTCAGCTGGGTTCAGTCTGGGAAGACAAGCCACCACATATTGGACAACCATTCATAGAAGGAAAAACTAGGCACCGGGGGTACTCCCCCTGGTGTTGTAGAGCTCTGTGTAGGGCAAAAAAGGTAGATCTACTTTTAGAACTTTACCTCAGCCCCAAAGATGGTGTCCTGGTAGCACTGATGCCTGGGGATTCCACTGTACTCCTGGCAGACTTAAATGCCCATGTATGCCTTGGAGTTATTTGGAGGGGTAAGACAGAGGAAGAGCCTCTTGTGTCTGAACCTGAGTGGCATTTGGACTTCTGTGGTAGTCTGTCCAACACCATGTTCAAACATTAAAGCTGTTCATAAGAAGAGCTACTACCACTCCATTTACAGAGACCAAATGTTTAGATTTTGTAATGTTATCAGGTTTGTAGCTGTATGTCTCAGACACTTTAGCAAGAAAGACAACTTTATCATGGCAAACCCAAATGCGTAGTGAGAGTAGAACAGGAACGTCTGGCAGGAGACTGTTCATTGGTTAACATAACCCCTTACAGTTTAACATGTTGTGGAATAGGCTGAAAATCTACTGTAAACTGGTAACATTGACAGCTTCAACACTAAAATTGGTCACAAACTGCAAACAAAAAAGGTTACAATGTCTGTTGTAGCAGCAACCAGAAAACCTCCTAGTGGATGCGAACACTGAGGAAAGCCATAAAGCTCATGGAGTTCCATCAGCTTTGGTTGTCCAAGGGGCTACCCTAAGCAATAAACCAGTACCAAAGGGCCAAAAACTACAGTGAAATTCATTCCAGGAGTTAGAACTCTAGGATGGGATATATTCTGCAAAACTATGGAGGCCAACTGAGGTAGTCCTGAATGAAGCTCTGTTAAGCAATGACAGTTCTAAAAGATTAAGCAAGGCCCATCAGAGCTGCATCCTGGCCATTGTGGAGGATTGCAGACCTGAACTTGGGATGTTTGGCTATATCAGAAACATTGAGTCTCATAGATCCAGTCATTGGCTCACACTGAGTAGGATGAGTGAATGCTTGGGGAAAAACATGCCAATCACCTTTGAAGAGGTTATCCCATAGTTGGGTTCCCTGGAGAGACAGGGCAGAGGCCGATGAGCACCATACATAGAGGCCGAGGGCTCTGGACAAGGGGAATGTCTTTAAAAGATCCACCTGCTCAGCATCACAGAGTTGCAAGATAACTTGTGAGAAGTGGCAGACCATGTGGTGGTCCCTACGTCCAAGACAGGAGACCAGAGCAAATTGATCCAGCTGCTGGAGAATTACATTTCTCAGCTTCCCAGGGTAAGCTGACACCAGGGTGATGGATGAAGAGGCTCTGGCCAAGGTCAAACCTCAGACTGAAGCCGTGTGAGTTTCATTCAGACTGAATTAGTGATCCACATCTTCATCCTTGCAGAGTTGCTCAGGGCAGTCATTGGAGTTTGACCATCTTAACCACATGGGATTTGTATACTGATGAAGTCCAAAGATACAAGGAAGCTTGAGTTGATGCTGCAGCCCATTTGGGTCTCTCCATGCCTAATAAGCTGTATCCACATTATCCATAGCTCAGTGTGAGATGGACTCTTCCATGACCATCCTTTGTTAACAATCCTGCTTGTTGTTTTCATAGACAGGACCTCCAGGTGTATTCAGAGTAGAACGTGGGGTTTGGAAACTTCAAATTTTCATATTTCCACAGGAGAATTTCTGCATGCACCAATGTGGGTCCTTTCCTTTTGAGAAAAAGCTTTTTTTCCTGGGAAAAAAAGAAACACTAAATGGTTTTTAATCAAGTCTCCCATTTGGATTTAATTTTTAACCTGATGTGCCACCAATTCTTCTCCCCCCCATTTCTTCCAGTTGGTGCTGTAAAGCCGACGTGTGTACTCCACATGGAATATCTCCTTTTGCTGATTTTAGCTTTTCCTCCATGAGAATGTAACATGTCATCCCTTGTACCTGGTAAACAACCTTCCTTTTGAACACAATTTTGCTACAAACAGGGACAGGTTGAATTATAATCAAGAACATTAAATTTACCATAAATAGTTATTAAATTCCAGGTAACTTGAATTCCCACATACGAATGCAAGTTGAACATTTAATAGTACAGCAGGTTTAATTTGACTGGTCAGCATCACTGCAAGAAACAAATGGCTAAAATATAAAAAAGTATCTAAACAAGATACTTGGCCACTACAGCCCGATCTCCCTCTGCCAGGTTTACTTCAGCGCAGTGGTATCAGGTGACGCCGTTGACTGGAATGTGAACACGAATTGCATCTTTAAGTCACTGTGTTTGTAACGTTTCTAAGACATGTCTGCAGGGGGACATTTAAGTCCTCTGCTGGGAGGCCTCCCCACACAAAGCTACATGTGGTTATACAAGAAAATAACGGGACAATTCATGATTAAACATGGCAGAGTGAGAGTAGCCAGTAATTAAATGTAAATTATTGGTTAATACAGTGATACTGACCACAGTCACATACTTTCAGAAAAAAAAAAAAAAAAAAAAAAAAAAACAAACAAAAAGCTTTCAGCCATTTCAAGCTGTTCTGATACAGTATTTCAGTTTAAAAAAAAAAAAAAAAAAAAAAACACACACATAAAGGACAAACAGGGACCCCAATGAAGCAGGACACCAAAGTGAAGACCCAACACCAGCATTGGATAAACTGGGAAATTAGGAACTGGATAGACTCTAAAAATAGTTTAAGAGCCATTTTAATACAGATTACAGTGTTAAAGCTCATTAATGAGCTGCAGTTTAAATTCCTGCCTGGTTTCATGTTAAACAGTTTAATGTTCAAACATCTGCAGTGGCAGAGCAGATAAACATGTCCACTCTGGTTAACTGGTGGACACAGTTCAAACTGCAGTTTGTGCTCTTTTGCTACCTGGTTAATGTTCTTTTCAGTCTCTGCTACAGAAAGCCGATCAGAAAGTCATCTGGTGGTAAATCCTAGTTTAGCTTCGATTAAATTTGAGTCACAATATGATAAACCTCCCACTACTTAATGAATGATATGCAATTTTTGTTTCCTCCAAGAAAACATGGTCGGGCAAGGTTATACTTTCCAGTGAGAAGTTCCAGAGTTTAGTTTCCTCCACTGAGCTTCATATCTGAATATGCCGCCTGCTGCTTAATCAGGCAACAGTTAAAGATTTTAATAAAACCTTTAGTGGCCAAAACTGGTCCTAAACCAACATTTGACAAAATGAGATTTGTGCATTTTGTCCTTTTTACTGAGAACAATGTATGGAATGCAGGTCTTTTTAAATGTTTGTGAAACTTGACACTTTAACATGTGCAACATCAAAGTAAAACTCAGTTTCCCTTTAATGTAGAGAGCTTAACATTTGATTTAATTTGAAATTGAATTAAATAACTATTTCAAAATGTTTAAATGTGATTGAGATACAAGTTTCCGTCAGTTTTAGTCTAAATGAAATGACCTGGAACTACAGGTCTTTATTTTTAGCAAACATGATATGCTTAAAGAGAAAAAAAAAAAAGGTGTCCAAGTTTTGCATTCAGACCATGTAGGAGTGAATGAAGTAATATTTCAGACAGAAAGCTGTCAGGACACATTAGTGGGACTGAATTACAGTCCACAAGTTAGTATGGTATAAGGTTGAAGGTTTTAGAAGCTCCAAGAGACACAGCAGCACTAAGACAAATGGGAAATACACCCGACAGGCCAACAGACAACTACACCATCCTACACAGAACCTCAACCAAAGAGTATCTGGGATTAAAGAAACTGTCCAACTTGAATTCTTACTTACATTAAAAAGTCCAGATCTCACATCTAATATTTTAAATCAGCCCCTAATGAACAAACTACAGAAGCAGGTGAGCATCTAAAACCTTCAGACACAGGACCAAATCCAACCCTGACCAAACACATTTAACTCCACTTTAGCTTACCAGTAATCTACGTCAGGGTTTCATTTGGTCAGAAAAACCAGAAAGGAAACATCTGAAGGGACTCTTCATCCTCACTTCAGAAGGAAACCCTGATCAGAGTCCAGGAAGAGGACAGAAAGAAGCTGAAGTTGCCTTTGTCACAATGAAGCCTGAACAAAATTCAAACAGTTGTGATTCAGTGATTGTGGGGGGGGAAAAAAAACGCAACGAGACGCAATATCGATGTGCACGCAAACATGACCATGAATGTAAACATTACAGCAAAACACACAAGCTTAAAAAGAGAGAGAGATAGAGAGGGCACAGCGGCCATGTAGGTGTGTGTGTGTGAGAGAGAGAGCAGAGGGCACGGCGGCCATGTAGATGTATGTGTGAGAGAGAGAGAGAGAGAGCAGAGGGCACGGCGGCCATGTAGGTGTGAGAGAGAGAGCAGAGGGCACGGCGGCCATGTAGGTGTGTGAGAGAGAGAGAGAGAGAGAGAGAGCTGAGGGCACTGCGGCCATGTAGGTGTGTGTGTGTGAGAGAGAGAGAGCAGAGGGCACGGCTGCCATGTAGGTGTGAGTGTGTGTGAGTGAGAGAGAGAGGGCACGGCGGCCATGTAGGTGTGTGTTTGTGTGAGAAAGAAAGTGTGGCACGGCGGCCAGGTGTGCGATAAAATCAAACCAGGTACTGACCTTTGATGGTTCTTTGAGTCCATAGAACTTGATTAGATGCAGGAATGAATTACATGAACATTAAAACGCGCAATACAGGTTATGATGACGTTGATAGTGATGACGGCCATCTTGAATTACTTGACATGAAGACAGATGATGAATTCTGTAAAAGCAAGCTGGTTAAACTCACCTTTAGTTGGTGGAATCGTTTCCACAAGGAGACACCAGACACATTTAATTTAAACACAACTTTATTTGTACAACACAATTCCTGACAGAGTCATCTAAACATCCTTCACATGATTCAGTCCAGGTCTGTCGACCAGCTACACCCGGTTCAGACAAGGACTGAACTGTTGAAACTAAGACGTCGCACCCGATTGATAAGTTATTGAACCCAGTGAGAGATTTTAGTTTGATTAATGAAAAATTTATAGTATAATCACGCACTCCAATACGAGATTATACTACAGAAATCACATAGTATAATCCAGCATTAATATACTGGATTGTACTACATTTACACATATGGGACATTTTACTTTAAGGAAACAAAAATCAGGACTTACAGTTTGTAGCTCTTCCTGTGGGAGGAAACCATTAAACAGAAGCAACTTTCAGGCCTCATTGTGACATTCAACCCAAAAGGATAAAAGCATTTGTTGCCAAGACGACAAGTTTCTCTTTTCAGTCACAATTGCATACAAATCTGAACACAAGGCACCTTCAGCGCAGAACAGGCAGAGGCCATGAAGAACTGGCACGGCGGCCAAGAAATAGAAAACCCATTTCACTTACTGGTTGAAGATCTTCCAATCAACCTGGAAGGAGAGAGAGAAAACCAGTCAGATACTTTCAAACCTGCTGGATGTCTTCCTGAAAAAGGGTTGGAGCGTTGGAGACAAAAAAGAGAAACATGAAATTCATGCTCTTGTGAGAATGATACAAATCAGAGTGATCTGAACTCCTGGCTGCTTTGTGCGGAAACTGCTTCATAAAACCTGCATCCACATGGAGCCCACAGACACCTCCAAGTGTCCACTTTTACATTTAGTTCAGCTTTATTCATATAAACATTAAACAGTCTGTGCTGAACAAAGGGCTGAACAGAACTTGCACATTTATATTAGTAACCAGGACACGCATTCCCATCTCAGTCTCCATCTAATATCTGAAGTGGAAGCGGCGAATCTGGTTTCCCTTCCAGAGAACAATGTCGTTTGGATTCACAAGTTCCAATACATCCAATTTAAATCGTGAAAACATGAAAAAGCTCATCATCCAGCTTCTAACCAGTCTGCAGAAAAGCTGGACAGAGCCTCCATGTTGTTCCACCAGTATGTTCCTAAAAAGCTGAAGTTAAACTCGCTTTGCAGTTTGTACCGTCGCCATTTTGGCAGCATCACATGCTGCTCCTGGAGAAGATGGGGAAAATATGTGGAGCTGAAATGGGGGTGTGAGTGAGGATGATTAAACTCCAAAGTGCCTGTAGCCAAGTTATGGAGCCCCCAGTGGAGGGGGGGGGGGGTTGTCTATGCAGATATTGCACCTGTCTGCTTCTGCAGATTCTGCTGATTCATCCATCTAAAATCCCAACTTCCAGATTAATTCACAGAGAACCATAAAGCTCGAAATCCCTACAGAGCGTCGCTCTGCTTGTCGTTTGTCATGTTAGGAAGGAATCCGATTTATGCTGCTGGTTCCAGTTCAGCATCTCCAGTAAGGATTTCTGTTCGCTGCAATCCGAGATCCCGCTGTGCAACACACTATCGGCTGGGAATGCTGCTCCTGCACGCATGATGTTGGGGGGGGGGGGTTTCTGAACATGCAGCTGATGCTTCAGATGTTTTTCTTCATGCTTCCAACCTTTGACAGAAAAGATTAAACACGTCCCGATTAACTCTTTCATGTCCACATTCCAGGTTACGTTTGATACATTTCCTGTAGTTGACATACTGGCTGCTTTTCACACATTTTATAAAAGCAGCTGAGTCATGGTTCCTGCATCCACCATCTCTTGTTTCTTTCCTTTTAGTGGTTCAACATAAAAAGTTGCCACAACCAAAACTAAAGCATCCAACTCTGACACTTAAACCAGTTTCCGGGTTTCCAGTTATAGTCTCCATCCCAGCAACACATTAGGGAATCAAAACGCAGATACAACTGGTCAAACAGAACCAGACCAGCATGATGTCATCTTTATCAGATGCTTATCGGTGTGTTGGGCTCCTGCACTCCTGGAGCTGCGCTACAAACAGGTTTGCAGTGTTTTTAATCCTCAGGATGAAGCACAATCCTGCCTCCTTGCTTAAAAGCAAATACCTCGTTTCACACACACACACACGATGAGGAACTTATGAATGCAGCGCCGAACAATGCTGTAAACCATGAGCCGCCATTTCATGTTTAACATTTTAATGACATTTTTCCCCGATGTGCTTCATTGATGCCACTTTATTCCATTGTGCAGTTTGCTTTTAATGGGAAGAAAAAAAAGCCACACATTTTTGAATATGTTGCACCACACTGACTCCCTTTCCCAGTAGGAGGCAACACCTGGAGGGAAGCATAGCTTCTAGTTTCCGGAGCTTGTAAACCAGCCGACTGGTCTGAATGCAGACGCTTTGCCACCTTGGCTACTGCAGGATGATGTGATTGACATGTTCCCAAGCTGTGAGCGTTCATGTTGGACACAAACCTCATGTTTACCAGCATGCTTTTCATTTCCTGCTGCACATGGAACAGGATTACAGTAAACATTTTCCATCATGAGGCAGGAAATCCAAGCAGTTACACATATTAAACACTTCAGAACACCTGAACGTTCATTTTACTGCATTTCAACAGCAAACTTGATGCATTTTCGCTGCATTTTCCCAGATTTCAGCTGAAAAACTTCAGTTCAGTCTCCAGTTTGCAAAACAAGTTTTCCCAGTAATCCTGCATCACGTGGGTAGGTTAACAGTTTGCAGTGACAAAAGGCAAACATGACCTGTTCCTTTTTTGTGCATACACATGAAAAGCCACATTGCAGCGTTACAAACACACAGAGCTGCAGCTCCAAACCCGACTCAGTGTCCAACCTGCAGAAATGTTTCATCAAGCGCAACATTTTAACACCAGCAGAGCTTTTCACCGTTGTGCTGTTTGGACATCCATTTCTCCTTAAACCAGGTTTTTAGTTTCCTTACGCAGATAAATGACATTTCAAACCAAAATGGAGTCTCCATCTGGTTCCTACTGCACCACATGACCCAGTAACACCTCCCTTGATAATGAGAGCTCCTGTGTCCTCTTTTCCTTTGTGCTTGTGTCATTTAATGGTCAGAGTTAAATAAAGCATCTTTAAAAAAAAAATGGTGAAAACCAGTGTTTCCAGTAAGCATCCCTAAACCAGGATCAACATTTCCCCTGTTGATGTCATTTCCTGTAAAAGCTTCATCACCATAATGGAGCAGATTCTTTGAATTCATGTAGAATAATTTGACCCAAACAGGAAAAAATTTCAGTAAAAAGATAAAATCTGTTTGTTAAACCATGTTTAAATCCGGACATCTACCTGTAACTTAGTGTCTCCTGCTCGTCTCCTCCGCCTGCCCGTCATCAGATGCTGTCCTCGTCTCATTCTGCTGCAGAAGAAAGAAAAATGCAGGTTTTATATAAATCTAACTGAAACACTGAACAGGAGTCTGGCGTCTCCCTGCCTGGAAAACACCCAGACATTTCTGATTTAACATGAGCCATTAGTCTGAACAAGGTGTGCCTCAGCTGGAACACATCTGGGACCTGCATGACACCAGTCTTCCTGGACTGGAGTTGGTCATCCCCAAACCATAACCACAACATCAGGCTTCACCCCCAAGTTCACAGGAAGACATAAAGTTAGGATTTTCAAAATAAAAAATAAAACTTCCTTGTTAGTCATTTTCCAGATGTGCTCTGATATTTACAGCAGATTCTTATTCCATTTAATGTTTTAAGCAGAGTGAGCATTAAAACCATTCATCCATCACCATGGCGATCACGTGATCCTATAAATAAGCGATCAGATAACTAGTTTTTAGGAATTTGACTGCATTTCTAATCATTGGTCGGTGAGTGGCAGCGTTTAACACGTGAGATTGAAGAGCTAGTCGTCTCATTAACGTGCCGAAGGAGAGATTAAACAGATTACCTTATTCAGTTAATTCTCGCTGCTTCGCCATTTTTAAGTTAAAAAGCTGCCTTTTAAAAATATTACATGTAGAAGTTAGTTTATAATTTATCCCCATTAAGCTAAAAAACAGACCACTAAAATTAAAGTTTATATTTAAAAGTAAAGACTCAAGTAGCTTCGTTATTTTATGTAAATACAGAATATTTTAAATTTAGTCCAATAAACAAACTGTTGCTAGGTAAAATCCGCACGCGCATGGTCTTTAACACACCTAACATTGACTTTATATTAAAAAATAATTCCTCACCTTGGTGATTTTCCGCTTCCTCAGTGTGATGAACGGGCACGGGTTCGTGTACTGAGGTTTAAACTCACCTCGCGGGTCACAAACGCATTTTATGTGAACGTCGCGAGGCGAGTCCGGAAATGACGCGCAGCTGGTGTGAAGAACCGCTGATTGCGCTGCGCGTGCACACCTGTTCTAATTAGTAACAGAACACCTGTTCTTAGTTTGGGGGATGTTCATGATGTGGTTCTGCGTGTAGGACCTGTGTGTATACAAAGTTGTGTAAATGTGACTTTTACAGTTTTAATAAAGATAAATGTTTAATCCGGGACATGTCGGCCTGATGAGGAGGAGCTGCAGGAGAAGGTAGAAGTGAGGCAAAGCAGTTTTCTGGCTGTAGGCCTGATGGTGATGAAGAACACCTCTCACACAAGGGTCAGAGTCAGGACAATCCAGACATGTCCCACATTCACCTAGAAACAGCATGACGATCTAGAAAAAACAGAAAAACTATGAAGTCTCCATGGGCAGGAACTTTGTTTCCATGGAAACTAGCAGGACCTTTATCTCCATGGAAACTAACAAGACCTTCATGATTTAATTCATTTAGGTTTGTTAATCTGGGTGCAGTTTTTGTCCCACAGTAATGACACAGATGTCTCCCAGAGTTTCTGTCCCACAGTGATAAGACGGATGTCTCCCAGAGTTTCTGTCCCACAGTGATAAGACGGATGTCTCCCAGAGTTTCTGACCCACAGTGATGAGACAGATGTCTCCCAGAGTTTCTGTCCCACAGTGATGAGACAGATGTGTCCCCGAGTTTCTGTCCCACCATGATGAGACAGACATCTGTAACCGGCAGAGTTTCTGTTTTGACAGCTTGTCTTTGTGCAGAAATGATCAGAAGCTCTAAAGTGGACGGTGATGATTGTTTTGGTCGTAAAAAAAGTGTAATTTCAGAGGTTTTATGACCTCTGTCTTACTTTGTCTTCTCTGTCTTGGCTGTCTCCTCTGTGCTGTCCTTCTGAAAAACAACATAACTGATGAGCAGACAGACGATTTGAAGGAACATCACGTCTCTGCTGCCATTTCAGTCTTTCCACAGCGGTACCGTGTGAGAGGACGTTCTGAAGAGTCTCACCTTCCTCAACGTATGACCTTGTTCTCATTTGTCCCTGACCTCAGGACTCACCATGATGCTCTCTTTTCTCCTAAATTGTTGGAAAAAACAACATGAATGGACAGAAATGCTGTCAGAACGAAGATCCGAGATGTTTTCACTTAGAAAAGAAAACTGTGGATGATGACACAGTCAGCTAGAAAACATATTTAGCTCCTTACCTGGATGTAATAACTAGTATTTAGGTTGTGTAGCGGAAGTGTGAGTGTATTTAGTCATTTGTGGGTTTACACAGCGTTTGTACTCATGTCTGTATGCAGTGTCCCTCTGGTGGACAAAACCTGTAACTACTCCTTCAACCACAGAGTCAATACAGAAGAAAATGAGAGACAACTGAAATATTTGATCAAGAAAAAAAAAAACTTTATTAAATTTTGTCCCTGCTGTTGGATCAATAAAGTTTTAATGGCAAAGCATTTCTTTATTTGTTTACTTGCCACTTTTTAATGTGATTGTTCTAATTATCTTCAAATGTGTTGGTTTCTTTGTTTTGGGTTTTGTGACCAGATATTTGAGTTGATTGTCTTTATCCAACAGGAAACATCCAAACTCCATGAATACATGAGGAAGATGGAGTCATGGGTTGGACTTTTGTGTTGTATTCAATCTTCTTTTCCTTTCTTTTACCTTGTAGTTTTTCTTGTGTTGTCTGTTAAACTTCATTTCCTGTTCACCAGTTTATCCATTTCCCCATGTTTCATTGTGTTTTCTGTGTATTTAAACCTCTTTGGGTTTCTGTTCCTGTTGCCAGTTCATAACTTATAATAATCCTGGTTGTTTTCTCAGTTTAATTAAAGCTAAATTGATTTTATTTTACCCTCTTTGTGCCTCTTCATCTTAAATTTGGATCCATTTAATGAGAACACAGTAGAGCACTCTGTCATTAATTACAATGCAACTTAAAGTGCTTTACATTAAACATCACATTGTACATCATTATTGTACATAAAATAAGGTCTGAAATAATGAAAATGCTTCATTATCTGATACTAAGACACTGGAAGTTTAAATAAACATTGCATTTGATGTTCGAGCCTGCTCATCTGGCTCTTCTTCATGCTGAGGAACAGCGGCTCTACTCTGGGCCTCAACCGGATGATCGAGCTTCTCACCCCATTTCTGCCACCCTGGTGTCCGCGCTCTGCCTTTAACATTCATTTCAGATTTGTATACATGCTTGTCTTGAAGTAGGAAATCTGGAGTATTTTAGAATTATATTATGTTTGATACATAAAAGTTTAAAAATGTTAGTAAATATTCTGTTCTATGACTGTAAATAGAGCTTCATGCAGATCTATTCTGTCATGATTTAAGATCTATAGAAACTAAAGCCTCAAAGCGAATGATACAACTGAAAGCAGCTGCTGACGTGTTCACATTGTGGTTAGTTTGTTCCCATTTTAGTTTCATGACTATTTTTGACAAGGTACAGACATTTTCAGCCCCCTTCATCAATTAACTTAGTACCATTTTCACTTTGCTTGAGAAAACATTTAGGGTGATGATGGCAGTGATAAAGATTTACCTGCTGATGTGGGTTGTTGGTAAGTTTAGTTTATTTACATCCTAAAAACATGCAACCCTGTAAGTATGCAGACAATTAGATGGGAAAGTGTCAGATATTCCTTTTTTAATAGTTAATTTAGTCTGAAAAATGACAGAGGAAAAGTACTTCAAATAACTGGTAACAAGTCTCACTCAATGTAATGGCAAGGGGTGGGGGGAGGTGGGGGGCGGTGTTGATGCACCCAGAAACCACAAACTAGAGAAAAAAAAAAAAAAGGAAAAAAAAAAAAAGAGTTGATGCCGAAATCAAAGCTAATGAAAGCTTCTGGTTCTGCAGAGAACCCATACTGGTTCAAACCATTTACATTGAAACGTCAGTCTGGACCCAAAAGCAAGACACTCTGAAAAAGGAGCAGTTTGCAATGACCTTTATTGGCTGGACAGCTACTGAACTCTTGTGAAGAGAGGTCAGAGGTCGCTGACAGGCGAGAGGGTTGAAACCAGGCAAAGCAGCACCAATGGGGGCAGACAGGAAAATTAAAGCCAGGCAAGTTGTTACCAGTAAAGCAGTCCAATACCAGAGACACTGAAGCAGGGCACAAGGTCACATCAGATTTTTTTTTTTTCCACGGGATCAGGCGAAGAGAGCAGGTCAGGAACAGGCAGGATTGGCACCAAGTAGTCAGAGAGATAAACGCTGGAGTCTCGCATACTGCAGTAGAACAATCTGGCAAAAAACAGGATGACTGGAGAGGTTATATGCAGCGCTGGTGGGAAAGAGCTGTAGGTGAGCAGAGTTAAGCTGATGATGAGGGTGTGGCTGGTAGGTAGAGTGATGAAGAGGGGAAAATTACTGCAACAGGAGGAATAGACATGACATACATCCCATTCATTGTTTCCATGTAGGTGCTGAGAGAGAGAAACGGTGTATCTGGACAGAACAGACTTTATAAGTTTAGCTACACCCAATTCAGCAGCACACTGATCACCACTTAATCAAACCCAACCAAGATGGCAGGCCTTATATATATATATATATATATATATATAC
>JBAMHX010049931.1:0-18341 GCA_037177515.1 Pseudomugil tenellus
TGTATATATATATATGTATATATGTATATATATATATATATATATGTATATATGTATATGTGACATTACCGAAAAGAAGCATCCTTGTAAAAGCACTTTAAATCTCCCTGTTGTTGAATTGTGCTATACATGTAAACTTGCTATGTATTTCCAGATGAATATTAAAGGTGCAGTGTGTGACAAAATCAAAGCGTGATGAACGAAAAATGTGATTTATCAGAACCGTTTCTATTGTAATTCAAATGCTTTGCTAACACATTTTTATAAACTCTAATGTTGTTATGTGACTGCAGGAATCTTTATCTGTGATCAGTTTATAGTGACTTGAGGAGCAGGAACCAATCAATGTCACAATCAGTTTATGAGCTGCAGTGACACAGTACACACCAACCTAAAGGAAAGGTCTAAAAGTTATGGCTTTATTATGAAGTTTTTCAGCATCATCACAATATTGATATAAAATAATATTAGCAAGTAATCAGCTTTTAAATAGGGGGTACCACTTTACATTAGCTTTGGTTGAAGGAAAAGCATGATCTAATCTAGTATAGTGAAACCTGTTATTGAATAACTTTTCTCAAGATATTATTTGACCTTGCTTGACCTCATTACAAAAAGACAACTAGTTGATTTATAATGGGCCCCTAAATAAGTGGATTTATAAGTTGGATATCACAGCAGGCAGAAAATCTGAAAAAAGACTAGTCCTACAAGTTGTCAAGAAATTCCGGAGTGTAGTATTTGCGGTCTCCAGCAGAAACTGTCAGATACCAGTATGTTGCTGGATAATCTTAGACACTCAAATACAAGATCCAAAGAGAGTATAGAGTATTTTTAGAATTTTTCATAAAGTTCAGGTTATTAATTATAGATGTACTGGTTCCATGAAACCAGTATAAATTCCATGAAAATAGGTCCCTAGATGTGGATTGATTAGTTTGCTTTAGTCCAGGCGGAACCAGCCAAGGTGAGACGGTCCAACAGGATCCAGATTTAGCAGAAACTAAACCTAGATGGTTTGAATTTCCCTGAAAAGGGATCAAGTATTTTTCATTTCATTTTGATGGTTTAGCAGAAACAAATTAACAGGTGGTTTCTGTCTGTGCCTGGGTTATTGTAATCATGTTGATCCAGTGAAGAACAGAATTCTTACTGACTGGTTTGGAAGTTATTTGGGACCGCTCCCCTCTTATTTTAGCCAGGACTCCCTTCCTTTTTATTTACTTTGTTTAAAAAAATACATTTCTTTTTAACCTTTGCTGCTTTATGGGTCTGACATTTATCATGGTTTGCTTCTACAAGCTGTATTATATACAGGGACTCCACCAGATTAATGCTGGGTACCTGAAGGAGTTGAACAGTTATGAAATAAAGGAAGGAATAGATAAAGTCTTCAGCAGTGTCAGAAGGAATGTCTGTCTAGTGATTGATGACCGTGAAAAATACACTTCCATTTCAGTAGATCTTGACCTTTGGCCCAAAAAGAACCGGAACAGGATCTCTATCCACAAATGTTGTAATCATTGAAGTTCAGAGGAATAATTTTTCTTCCTCTGATAAGCAGTAAGAAATGTTAAACTTAACACGTGTCTAAGTTGTTAAAGCAGTAGCTGATTTTTGACCTGCTGTCATAGTAACAACCAGTAAACAGCAGAAGCTTCACTTCTGCCAATCACAGAAGACCACTGATAGTCATAGTTATAATTTAAAGACCAGAGTTGGTGACATAAACAAACTGATGTGTTACAGTACTCTAGTTACATGAGAAGTAAAGACATTAGTTCTGTCAAACCAGTTACGCGGCAGATACGTTTAAACTGAGGTTGAGCTATAGGGTGGTGAGAGGGTCTCTGGTCAGCTGACATAACTATAAAGCATCACAGTGTAAATAATAAAGGGTGGTTGGACTTTGTTTAATATCATAAAATACAAAAAAAAAAAAATAATAATACAATCTTCATTCATACTGAGAATATATCTTCATATCCCCATGCCTCCACCCCCTGAGCAAACTGAACCAACTTTTTAAAGATAAAAGAATGAACCTCCACATGTGACGTAAGTAAGGCAGGAAATTACAGTCATTCAGGAACAGGAAACTGAATATGAGGCTCAAGGTTTACTGGGGGAACGAGAGGTGAACACTCCTGATGCTTCCAACATGGTTTTTCTTCGCGCCGTCTCTTTGGCAATATTATGGTTAAGTCGCCGTAGACGTTCCTGCAAAAGAAGCTGTTGTTAGATCAATTCAGGACTTGGAGGAGATCATCCGCAGCAGGACTAGAGCTGTTTTAATACAGTAACACAACTTCCAAGATCAGCTCAGTTATCAAGGCTAAACTCTAAAGACTGATCTAGAAAAAGTAATCTATGATTTTATTCCATCACGCTTTGATTACTGCAAGTCCCTGTACATAAACATCAAGCACTACATACAAATAAACGTGAGCGCACGATGCTTTTCTCACTTCACTGGGTTCCAGTTTGGTAGGGTTGATTTTGTTTGTTTTTAGTGGATCCAGAATATTTATTTATCTGTCTTTGTTAAGGCGCATTTACTCTCCAGAGCCCTTATGTCAGTTGACCACATGCTCCTGGACGTAAAACTGGAGATTGAGCCTTTGCAGGTGGCTCCCACTCTGTGAAATGCATTGCTCCTTTCTGCACAATCAAATTTCATTCCTAAACTTGTTTACCCGTGGCCTTTGCTTAAGCAGAGTCACCTCTTAATAATCTTTAACCTGGTTTAATTTATTTTTTGCATTCAATCTTTCCATTTGATAGTGATTACTTTACTGTAAAGCACTTTGGTTGGCCGTTTACCTTACTATGTGCTATATGAAAATAGCTGACAATAGCTGCTGTCTGTTGGAAACTTTTGAAGTTTTTATGACCTTTTCAGAAATAGATCTGGCTTTTTTGTGCATTCCGACGGATCAGAACCAGTGACCACAGCCCTCAGTTCCTATGACCATTTTAGTTCCTATTCTGAGCTAAGGGTGGGAGCTCCACCTAAAGCAGCATAACCTCTTGGACATTTACCCATAGGACATAGGTAGCTATGATTGGTGCATGATGAGATAAACTTAGATGTCGTCTCTTCATCTGCAGCTCTCATTTCTTCATCCATGAAACAAATAAGTAGAATATTGCCTGCCAATCTATTCTTTTTCTCCTGGCTCTCTCTGTGTGCTCTTCCAGTCTCCACGTTAGCCGCCTGATGTGATCGTCCATGATTAAAAATCCTGTCATGCAGACAAAGATCACAGTGGCCTCCTCACTATACATATTTGTGCCTAAGCAGTGTTTTTCTATTTTTCCTCTCTACTTTTTGCGGGTCTGGTTTGTTGCAGAGTGGTGCTAGAGTAAACGTCACTTAGTAGATGGTTGCGTCACAGCCGTCTCTATTAAGGCCCCTGTCAAGATCCCTGTCCTAGCTTCAACACACCTGGAATACGCTGAATATAGATTGACCAAGCTGACAAATGATTATAATGTATATGATAAAACAAAAACTACAACCTGCATTATGATTCGACAATTCTTTTTTCATTCTATTGTTTTATTTTGAGTTATTGTAGTCACAGTAGTTATTCTAAAATGTTTATAATTTTATATATACTTTCTCAACCCTTACAATCCTTTATTTAAACCTAAAATAGATGTGACACAGGTGTGAGTGACAGTGCAAATTTGTGATGATTCCAGCTTGATGCAGTTCAGAAGTGAGAAAACAGCCGGTCTGGACTGACCTGAGCGTTCTGGAGGATGTTGTTGACCAACACAACTCTACGGCGAGCATTCAGCAGCTTCTTCACATAGGGGTCCAGGTCCAGAACAACCTTCTGCTGTTCATTTATCCTACATAATTCTGGAGGGAAACGTAACACATCAGTGTCCGACCTCCCATTTTATCCTTTCAATTTTTTTTAAATTTATTTTTAAACTCGTTCCATTCAGGTTACTGACAGATGCATAAATGTTGAAAAAAAACACGTAATCTAGATACAAGATCTCAAATATTACCTGTGGCCAGATTATCGATATGCTCCCTTAATTCCACCTGACTTTCTCTGAAAAATAATAATAATGAACATACCAGGTATTGAGAAAAGGAACCCAACATGAGGAGAGCATATTAACATTAATCATGGTGGACCTCAACTCCAGTGACATTACGAAATGACGCTTTTATATTTTATGTAATAAGGACATGAAGAAGCGGGCTCACCGGACTGAGTGGACGTGAAGATCTAACTGCTGGATAGCAGGTTTCAGCAAGTCCAGCAGACCCTCCGCTAAGGCGTCTTTACCCGGACAAGTTTCGACTATCACGGCAGCCATGTTGTCGACCGATGAACAACAACCACTGAGGAAAGATATGGCGTAACGACGTACGAACCGACGTAAGAACCCGCCCCCTTTTTGTTTCTATTTTCTATGTATTTATTTGCTTACTACGGAAGCTGATAGCGGTCATCCTCAATAATTTTTTTACTGCTGTTTTCTCGTGATAAGGGTATAATTACCTCGTTATCACGGGATAACTTATCCTGTGATGAGAAAACAATTTGTTTTCTTGTGAGAACGGATTATTCAAACATACGGCCGTACGCTCTTCGGAGCTCTTCATGCACATCAGAACTAACAGAGAAACAAACATATCTGACTCTTTGCAATAACTTAGTGACTCAAATCAGTCTGAGATTTATGTGTTTAGACAAGTAGGGATCTCAGAAAGAACACATACAGAATGAACTGCAGACTGAAACATTTTGTTAACAGTTGCAGTTTTTGTTGCAGTGGATTTTATTAGTTGTTTGTGGTCTGCTGGGAGCGCTGTCTTCCAGTCTGCAGGAATTACCTGTCCGCTTTGGATGCAACAGAAGTGCAGAAGTAGAGAACTGTCCTTCAACATGGATGAGAGCTTATTATTTTATTATTTTAACAACACCTCAATTGACGTTTGCTTGGCTTGACTATTGACCCATTGCAGATACGTGACCATAATCACGTGACTATGCCATGATGGTAGGCAAAAGAGAGCAGCCTTGACTATCATAAACTATAGCTAAGGACCGGGAAGAGTTGTGTACGAGCGCGAAATTTCAAGATATAGTACCTAAAATTTTTTTTTACCGTTAGTAATGACTACCTCAAGTAATTTAAATGTTTTGTAGCTGTCGGTAGAGGTAGGTAATCTGGTAGGAGCTCACAAAGAGTGGTATTTTAAAAAGTTAGCACTAGCAGGGCTACAGACAGACCCTTACCTTCTGCCTCCTACTTTATTTACTGATATAACTAAATCACTGTCTCTGCCCAACTTCAGTCCACACGATCTTTATCACTAGGTGGTAAATGGAGTATCCCCATACACGGCTGCTGTTTTAAAAGCCTTCAAACGTCTAGACGCTTATCAGTTCTAACGGCAAAGGTAAGACGTATGCTGGTCCTCTGCAATCTAAATGTTATTGAAATTTCAATTACCTTCCTGGTTTTCAACTATCAAAGAATAAAATAGTTAGATTATTTGTCCCTCAGCAATTCGCGTTGTTTTCAGTTGCAATTCGACCAAATAGCCTGTTCGCAGCTGAAAGTAACAAGCTACAAGCCCAGATCCCTGCGCTCAGCCACAAAAACAGAGCTAGGATAAAATATACTACCTAATAACCTCTAGAGCTCCTCTGGGCCGACAGTGTCGGCACTTTTTTGAATATCTCAAAGAACCTCATAGCAAAACCTGATCCGCTAAAATGCTAACTGTAGCTTACTGTCTGGGCGAACTAAGCTAAACTCGGGGCAATTCGAGCCTTTCCAGTAGGTTTTCAATCCAGCCGTGCAGTGTTTTTTCCGGGGACTTTTACATGTGAATTCCAATGTGACTCATTCAATATTTATTACATTTTGTGATTAAAATGTGTAAATTATGTTAGCGGACTTCGATACTGAAGCTTGATGTAAACAATAACGACTTGCAGTCGGTGTCTCGACCAATCACATGCTTTAATTTCTTCTTCTTTGCTTTTTATGACGGTGAAATCGAAGAAGAAATCAAAGCATGTGATTGGTTGAGAAGCCGACTGCAAGTCGTAATTGTTTATATAGAAGTCCGCTAACATAATTTACACATTTGTAATCACAAAAGGAGATGAATAATTAATGTATTATGGTGGAATTACCTGCTGAAGTACCCCGAAAAACATTTCGCACCCAAGGGTTGGAATTAAAACCTTTTAGAAAGGCTAGAATTTCACTGAACTCAAAATCGATCACCCAAAGAGTGTGCTACAGTTAGCAATTATCATTTAGCGTTGTCTGGTTCCTGAAATATTAGGCAAAATACCAACGCTACCGCGCTAGATAATTATGTTAGAAATTATAGTTAGCTGTCGACATTATTACATTATTAGGTGTAAGTGAGAACGTGAACCTCTGTCTTTTTTCAGCATCTACAGGTATGCGATAAAATGCGACGCCAGGCTTATTCCCTTGCCTGTTTGTGCACCCCACCGCCCAACAAGATGTTACCATTTTTGCAAAAACAGATAAAAAGGCTTAAAGGTCAGGTTTTCTTTGGTCAGGATGATATACTTCTGCCCCCCGTCATGGCAATGAGGGCGTGTCTCTGTAAAGTGTTACGCGGCGTGCAAAGGGTCAATATTGAGACATCCCAGAAACATTTGGGAAATTTGAGCTGACCCTGCAGAAAGTCATCAAGTGGGCTGGAGCCATGGCTAAAATTCTGTTGCGCAAACACCGGGTAGTACGGTGCTATTTACGTAGAACTCCAACTCCAAACCATTGACAGTATAAATTACAGGACAGCGCGTACGTCACAATTCCCATAGGTTTCTGTAGAGCGGAAATAAAGCCAATAGTTGGGTCCTACCGTCGCCATTTTGCTGTTTCGTCATCTGAAAATCCCAAAATGGAGGAAAAGGTAGAGCTGAGAGGGCGCCGTCACGGTGGTGCCAGCTGGAAGTATATTAGGAATACTACTCAAATAAACAAAACACTATCCTACTATTAAGTTACGTAGCAAACCTCCTTGGCTTTAATTCCATATATATATATATATGTGTGTGTGTGTGTGTGTGTGTGTGTGTTTTGTAAAATATTGGGATAACTAATAGGATAAACAACATAATAATTTGCGGAGGACTGGAGCACTACTGGAGGACTACTGCTAATTCTTTTCTATCTTGCGCACAATGATTTCGGGGTTATTGGAGACAGGATAGATAGGATAGAGATATGATAAGTTAAGGATATGCTATTAAGCTAATTTGGCCCAAACAAAATGTGAATTTGAAGTCTGGATCTGAAGCATCCTTTGAATTGTGACAGTGTGCGTCAGTATGATGAATATGTATATCAAATCCGCCTTTAGAAGTATGCAGACCATCGAAACACAGCCCGTGTGTTTGTAGCGTGCAGTGAAACAAAATAATGAAACAGCCAGTCTAAGCAGAACACTCACCACACGGTATTTGCTCACCCAGCCAATCATCATCCGCATTTGCAATGGTGTCATCAATCATCTTAGACTATCTCCTGCAGCTGATCAGAAAGCTGACACGGTTGTGCTGCATTCACTCATATTATAGTAACGCAACATGTTATATTATTAGTAACGGCAACAACGTTGTAACGATGAGAAATGTAATTAATTAAATTACACCGTTATCATAAAAATAATGCAGTTAGTAACACCGTTATACTCAAACGCCGTTACTCCCAACACTGCACCACACAAGGGTCCACCCGCTCTTCCACCTCAGGTAAAACCTCTGTCAAAATCCTTTCCAAACACTCTGATAATTGGAGACTCAGTCGCGAAAAACGTTACAGTGAGCTTCATAGTTGGAAACATGGCATCAGATACATGAGGGAATACAGTGAAGTGCATTCCAGGAGCCAGAGCAGGCAACACTAAATCCTATTTAAAACTAGTGGCTAATGATAAACGTAAATATAGACAGATTATTATTCACTTCGGAGTAAATGACACCCAGTTACGCCAATCAGAGGTCACTAAAGTAAATGCTGCCCTGATGTATGGCTTTGCTAAAACCATTTTGGACTGTGCATTTTTCTCTGGACCCCTGCCAAATCTGACCAGTGATGACATGCTTAGTCACATGTCATCCTTTAAACACTGGCTGTCCAGGTAGTGCCCAGAACACAATTTGGGCTTTATAGATAACTGGAATACTTTCAGGAGAAAACCTGGTCTTATTAAGAGAGATGGCATTCATCCCACTCCAGATGGAACGACTCTCATTTCTAGCAATATGAACAATTTAGTATTTGAACCCATGACTTTTCAGGGACGAGACCAGGAAACAGAGCAGGTTTGGAGTTTGCATGGACGACACTCAACCTGTTCATTTTTCTGTAGTCTCTTACCTGCCATCGCCCTCCCCAAAACCCATAATGACTGTCTCTATCCCTCGACAACCCAGAAAGAATAAATAAAAAAGCATGTGGAGTAAAGCACCCTAGCTATTAAAACAATAAAAGTAACATTAAATGGGATTTGTCTAAATTTTCATGCTTTTTTTTTCAAATTCCAAGATTCAAGATTCAAAGCCTTTATTGTCATTGTAAACCAGAGCATACAACGAGATTGGGCAGGTGCTACTCCTTGTGGTGGTGCATCAGAATAAGAAGCAGCTTAAGATTTATTATAATTCCTTTTGAACACCTGACTCTGAGTCCATCTCATCCAAAATGGAAATCAGAGAAGGCACTTCTGCTCGCAGTAGTGTATCGTCCATCTGGATCTTATTCACAGTTTTGAACAGACTTATTAGACTTTGTGCTGAACACTGCTAAAGTAATTTACTGGGTGACTTTAACATTCATGCTGATAATGCAAATGACAATTAAAACTATTGCTAATGTTAAAAGGGATATATCATGCTTTTATATCCTTTCTATTAATATGTAAATAAATAATTTATTGTCTGTATAAAGTTTTGGTCTGAATTCCTGGTTATCCTAGCTCCACACACCATTTATAAGCCCTTGTTCTAGGCGCGTGTTTAGAGCAATCTTGGAAAATTTGGAAGCAAGAACTGGAACAATTACAACATAAAATAAATACTATTCAAACATATCACTTTTATAATCACATCATCTCGTGACTCTGCTTGCCCTTGCAGTAGTGTGTGTGTTTGGGCGTGTTTTCAGTGCAGGGGGAGTGTCTGTCGCCAGCAGCAGGTTCTGGTCACAGCTGAAGAGAATCACTTCATTAGACTAACACCATTTATACCCTGGCCTGATCATTCACTTCTGCTCGCATCTAAAGTGTGGCTTCTGAGTATCTCTGTTTGAAGGTTTTTCGTGTTTGACTGAAGGAATGAACTTTTTGCCCCAACTATCTTCAGAAGTTCTCTGGCCAGTTCGCTACCTCTGGTAACTGTTCCTGCCTACCTGCTAGTTTGCTCCTAACACGGCCATTATCTCGCTCTTTTCAAATATATCCTTTTCGTCATCCTCAACCCTTTTGTCTGCGTTTGGGTCCTCCAGTAACCGTCAAGACAGAATGATCCAGTCAAGAATGGACCCAGGGGAGACCACAGCACACCCTCAGTTGGACAGGTTTCACCAGATCCTTTCTAATCGCTGTGTGTTACTGAAACAACATACACAGAGTATTTGGTTCATTGGTGACCGACAGCAAACTATCCTACAACAACTGATACAACTACAAAGGATCCTTCCTCCCTCTTTCAATTCAATTAAATTCGATTCAACTTTATTTGTATAGCGCCATTTCAAGACAATGTCGTCTCAAGGCGCTTCACAGAGATCAGCCAATTAAAAAAAAAGCCCTATATAGGGAACCAGCAAGATTGCATCTAATATTGACTTCGATCCAATCTCCCATCCTGAGTATGCATGCGGCAAAAGTGGGAAGGAAAAACCTCCAGCAGTACCTGGCTCAGGTAAGGCAGCCATCTGCCTCGAATCACTGGGGTCAGAGAGGACACAAAAGACAGATTAATATATATTGCAGCTGCTATCCAGGAAGAACTGCAGATAAAGGAAAATAAGAAGTAAGACCTGCAAAAAAGGGAAGAAATTAGAAATAGGACCTGCAAAAAAAGGAGAAACAATAAATAAGACCTTTAGAAAAAAGAGGAATAGGTTAATGTCAGTACTTTCCAATACATAGAAAATAAGCAGCAGAGATAATAATTGGAAGTTTTTGGAAACAACGCTAGTAAGTAAATTTAAAGGTTATTAAGAAATGATCAGACAGAACAGGAAGGAAAAACCAATATAATATGTCAGAACAAGATCAAGAGTATGATGATAAGAATGAGCAGGTTTGTGGACATTTTGTTAGAAGCCGATTGAGTTCAATATGGAGTTAAAAGCAATGTTTAAACTGTCCTTTTCATTTTCAGCATGAACGTTAAAGTCACCCAGTAAATTAATTTGATTAGTTTGTGGTATGGTAAGGTACACAGAAAACCTACAATAAATACCACAACCAAAAGAAAGAGATGCCACGGGTCAATATGTTCTGGTAAAAGAAAACAATGTTTATTTAACACATCTAAAATAATTATACAAGCCCATGCTGAGTCTGATGAAAGGTATTCCCCTGCAGCAGGGTAGAAACAAAATAGAGATACAAGTAAAACAGGGCTGGGACTCTTTGCAGCAATTGTCATCTTTCTAAAACTAATACAAAATAAGGGGGAGGGTGGGGGTAACTCACATGGATCACCCGTGTGTCACTCACTCAAACACTTTCACATCTGCAAGAGGAGAAAATTGTGACCTCACCAGTTAGGATGGCTAACAGCACATGAAAAAAGAAAATTAAAATGGCTGCAGGGCAACAAATAAAATGACCCAAACTATACCGCACAAAACAAGGACAGGCAGAATAAAGACAAAAACAATCATGCAGAAAAAAACAACCCAATTTTTTAAAAGAATGTCCAAGCTTCCCCTTGACACAGGGTACAGCCTAGTCCATCTGAGTTGCTCTTACACCCAAAAGAGCAAAAGCAATAAAGGAAGGAAATGGAGCCAAAACAGCACTGTAAAGGCAGTGGCAGTCAAGCGGCCAGGCCTCTGGTCTCAGGTGCTGCACTCTACAATGTAAGGTGGAAATTTCACAGCAGGGGCGCGGTTCACTTGCGCTGTAACCTGAAGAAACAACACAGCCTACGCAGCCTCCACCCCACTGGCACTACGCCAAGCAGCCACCGCAAACAATGGTAGAATGGACCCAGCAGGCCAAGCACTCCTGCTTTTAAAAGACAACCAGCTGCCCTGTATAAAGACTCAGCACCTCACTGGCACTACGCCAAACAACCACCACAGACAATGGGAAAAGGGCCGAGCAGGCCAACCACGCCTGCTTTTAAAGGGCCCTACACCTCCCATCAATCAGGGCAACTGTTGAATCTGTCACAGTGCAATGCAGTGGTCAGGAGGGGGACCTGCTACAAGTATTTAGCACCAAGTCTGATAAATCTGAGAAGTCCGTCAGAAACTGTGAATAAGGCCCAGGTGGATGATAAACTGCTGTTAACAGAAGTGGCTTCTCTGATTTCCATTTTGGGTGAGACAGTCAGAGTCAGGTGTTCAAAGGAATTAAAACTAATCTTAGGTCTAGGACTGATCAATAGCCCTGATTTAAAGCTGCTACACCTCCTCTGCGAACTGTAGTCCTAACATGAAAGTGTAGACAGTCAGGTGGAGTAGATTCATTAATACTAACATGATCCTCCTGCTGCATCCAAGTTTCTGTGAGATAAAATAGATAGATATAATGATCATTAATCAGGTCATTAACTAACAGACTTAGGCGGAAGAGATCTGATATTCTGTAAACCACATTTAATGGTTTTCCTTTTTTGTCCTGTTAATTTTATTGTTTTAATATTTGGAAGGTTTTCATGATTTATTTGACATTTGCTATTTGACTTATTTATTCTGGGTGGTCTGGAGACAGAGACGGTTATTATGGGTTTTGGGGAGGGTGGCGGCAGGTGAGAGGGTGAGGAAAAGTGCAGGAAAGTGAGAGTGAGGAAAGTGTGCAGGTTGGGTCCCATACATGCAGACTCCAGTCCTGCTCTGCTTTGTGGTCTCATGTCTAATTAGTTATGGGTTTAAATGAAAAATTGAATCCTTTATATTCCTGGAGCTGCTCCATCTAGAGTGGGATGAATGCCATCTCTTCTATTTAAGACCAGGTTTTCCCCAGAACGTTTTCCAGTTATCTATGTGTGACACTGTGTGCTGGGCACGAGCTGCACAGCCAGCAGTTAAAAGATGAGATGTGGCTAAACATATCATCACTGGTCAGGTTTGGCAGGGGCCCAGAGAAAACTACGCTGTCCGACATGTTTTTGCAAAATCACACACTGATGCAACATTTACTTTAGTGACCTCTGACTGATGTAGCCGGGTCTCATTTTTCCCATTCATTTTCATTTTCTACCGCTTATCCCTGAACCGGGTCGCGGGGAGGCTGGAGCCAATCCTAGCAGACAATGGGCAAGAGGCAGGGTACACCCTGGACAGCTCGCCAGTCTATCACAGGGCCACACATATAGACACTCCCACACACACTCACTCCAATGGGTAATTTAGAGTCCCCATTCTACCCCCAAGGTGCATGTCTTTGTGGGATAAAGCTGGGGAACCCAGAGAGAACCCACGCTAACACGGGGAGAACATGCAAACTCTGCACAGATAGGCCACCGTCCGAGCCGGGGATTGAACCGGTACCATGCTTGCTGTGAGGCTACAGTGCTAACCATCTTGCCACCGTGCAGCCCCTCATTTGTTCCAACATGAATAATAATCTGGCTGTATTTCCGTTTATCCTTAGCCAGCAGTTTTAAATAGGACTCAGAAGCTTCCTTAGAAGAATCAGAGGATGAAACCTCTGGCTCAGATGGATCTGTCAGTAGAACTGATTCAGGACCAGCCTCCAGGATAGTTACTTCGACTCCATTCATTGGTGCAACTCTCTTTACAGATTGTGTGGGTGAGGGGGCTTTATTCTTGTGGAATTTTTGAGTTTCATATTGTTTAGGCATACATAAAGTACAAAATACATCCTTGTGTCTGGTACATTTCTATCCTGGAACACTATGATCATTGCTAAAGACATAAACCATTGCTAAAGACAAACCCTGGCCGCAGGGTTGAGTGGCTGAAGAACACGTCTTGATGGTATGAAGAGGTGGTAGTCTTCCCCACTAGAGGTCTCTACATCTGCAGGCTGAGTTTTGTACTTAGGTCTTTTCCCTTGCTGTGATATATCCTTGGTTCCTCTGTCTCTCCGTTTAGAACCGGGACCACCAGGAGCAGGTTCAACCAGGTAAGGACTGGGTCAGAGGAGATTTCTGTGCAGCAAACGTCTTCTTCCTGCAATATTCAGAGGCTCAACAAGGTAAACAGGGCTTCCAGGACCCTTACTCCCTCTCACCACATGAATAGCGTCCTCCCAATGACTGCGAAGCTTCCCTGGACCACCTCGCGGTGTGAGATTCCTTAACAGCATATAGTCGCCTGGCTTCAAAGTAGAGCCCCAAGCACGCTGATTGTAATAATTTTGCCCTATTCTGGCTGATTTCCGCATGTTTTCCAGGGCAATGGCAAAGGCTTCTCACATTGCCTCCCTCCATTTCTCTGCGTAGCCAGTAGGGGTCTGCCGTTTCGCCCCACTGGGTCTCTTTGGAAACAGATCTACTGGAAGTGTAGGTTCCCTTCCAAAGAGAAGGAAAAAAAGGAGATTAGCCAGTAGCATCATTAATGCTGGAATTATAAGCATGACCTACCTTGTTTAGGTGTTCCTTCCATCTGGTGTTTTCGGTATCCTCCAGGGTCTTCAACATACTCAACAGAGTCCTATTAAAACGTTCCACAGGGTTAGCTTAGGGGTGGTAAGGTGTAGTGCGGGAGTGATACATACCACTGTAATTTTGTCATTTGTAACAGCTGGTTCTAAAACTCTCTTCCTTGGTCATGATGGAGCTCAGCTAGAAAACCAAAGTGTGGGATAGAGTCATCAAACAACTTTTTTGCTGCAGTCTTCCCCACCTTGTCTTTGGTTGCATAAGCTTGAGCATATTTAGTAAATGGTCCACCAATGGTCCACCATTTTGCACCCCCCTTGCTTTTCTCCAGATGTAGGAAGTCTATGGAGACCGTCTCAAAAAGTGCTGAAATTTCAATGCTTTGGAGTGGTGTCCTTATGACTCTGTTTGGGTTTTTCCTCTTGATGCAAGTGCCGACTTGTGTTACATAATGCTCCATTTCCTGTCTCATCTTTGGCCAAAATAAGCGTTCCCGAGCCAGAGCTACCATCCGGTCAGCACCTAAGTGTCCCATCTCCGCATAACCTTCAGTCCTGTGGGCCACTGTGTCTCTGGGTTGGGCTCCAAAATGACAGGCGGTCCAAACAGCAAACCCTGTTTGGGCAAACTGCATTGTACTTGAGGGGTTTTGTTCTTTGGGACAGTGACTGGCATTCTCCCCGTGCAAACTAAGTGGGGGTTGTTTCCTGGAGTCTGTTTCTTTCGAACAGTTAAAACAGCTCTGGCAGTTTTATGGCCCACTTCAAGTGCACTTTACCTTGTGACTGGCTGGAAAAATGCTTTCTCTTTCTAGAGCCAGCTCTTCAATCACATTGAATCTGGTGATGGGACGCTCCAGCTCTGTAGTGGCAACAAGAATAGGGACAACCATAGGGCTGGTGCTCAGCCCTGCAACAGCCTTTTTACACAGTGTAAACTCCACTTCAATCCAACCTTGGTATGGGATCTGTGTGCCATTTGCTGCAGATAAATCCGTTCCTCCCTCCTCCAGTAACTCCTCCACAGGTTGAGGCTGTAGTATTCCTACGTCCTCTGCGGCAACCGATGGCCCAGTGGTCTTTACTCCAACACTTGTAACAGTGGTACCACTTCCCTCCTGGGTTGATCTGCTGACAATGCTGGCATTGTCGGTTGAGGCGTGTCCTGGATGGTACTCTGCCATGACGGTGATGGTTGTTGTTGTTTAGATGACTGGTGCAGGCTTGAGAGCTGGGTGGTGAGGTTGTGTATGGCTTCACAGACTTTATTCCCTTCATCAACTTATTTTCCTTTATCTGCAGGTCTTCCTGGATAGAAGCTGCAATGTGTTTTAATCTGTCATTCCTGTCCCTGTAACACCAGCAAGTCGAGGCAGATGGCTGCCTTTGCTGAGCCGGGTTCAGCCGGGTTTTCCCTCCCTGTTTCCACAGGGACTCTAGATTTTGTTGCCAGCTTACTTCTCTGTTCAATTTCCAAGTTGTAGGCTGCAGTCATTTTCTCCAAGAGTACTTCATCTGCAAATTTTGGAATCTGTAAGTATGGTTTTAGGTCTGTTTGTATAATATCACCTTGAAGTCAGATGAGTATTGTCTGTAAAAAATGATTCTGAATAAGTTCTGGGCTGTACTTTAATCCACTGTCTGCTCTTTCTGAAAAGTGTATCTGTTGTATCAAATCCATGACTCGAACCAAAAATTGGACTGGGGTCTCTCTAGGTTCTTGTGCAGCACGAGTGACAGCATTATTCAGCTCAGTGGCATCCTTTTCAACAAAATGAGTCCTTAATATTTGTTTGAGGGCTTGCAGTGATAAATAATCCCTACTTTCCAGATAACTTCTCAGTTTTGTGCCCGGAATAATAGCTTGATTGACTGCATCCCCAATTTCACATTCATCATATCCTTTTTTTAGTGCTCTAGTAATTTGTCTGTCCAAACTAGTATATCCCAGCTTATCCTTCTGATTATGTTCACCAATTTGTCCATTAATTTCTGTACATTGAGTAAATAGTTTGAGTCCCTTCAAATAGGACGCCGTTAATAATGTGCTTTGTGGGCATAAAAGTGCTGTACCATCCAGTGTCTGAAACATCAAAGTTTTGTGTTCTGAAGCTGCAAGTTTTACCGAACCAAAGACCCTTCTGTCAAGTGAGCAGCTTCATATTTGAAGTCAATGCGTTATAACGTGATATTTTTATTGTGAAAACATGTATAACAATACACGGTGAAAAGGTGGAATACAAACTGTAATTAACAGGAGACAGGGGGGACGGTGATGTTTAGAGGAACTTCGGTAAAGTTAGAAAGAGATCCACTGATTTTTTTTTCAATTACTTATAAATGTAATATTGCTTCTATAAAACAGACACCTCACTGCAACTACATAAAGGTAGACTGTGATCTACAGTCGTATTTTAATCAAACACGCTGTCCTACGTGCTGGAAGACTTGTGTGCAGCTCCAGTTATCCCGGCTGATGGCATGTAACCATAAATTCGTCTAATTTCTTTAAATGAATGCTTGCCACCTGGTATGGAGTAAAAACGAAGATGTGGATTGTCTTTACCCTGTCTTGTATGTCCCACAGCACAGCAAAAAGGCATCTTTGAGGCTAAAATACTGTCTTGAAGTCAAGCGTTTTTGCATAGAACAAGCAGCAAAACACATCTGTTTTGGGACATGGTTGCGCGCGCATCACTTGCATACGTCAACTGAAATCCATCTATTGGCAAACAGTGTGGGTGAAGCATCTATCCTTTGTATATGTCTATGCTTTAAACTGAACCCCTCACAATATCCCTTCTGGGTCATATCTTTGTAAAAGTGTTTTGGTAAACTTGTAAAAGTGTTTTAATAGATGTAAATTTGCATCGTGAAAATGTAACAATATTTCACTAGATGTAAATTTGCATTGTGAAAATGTAAAAGTGTTTTACTCAATGGCTGTGTCTGAATGTGCACCCTATGCCATACATAGTGCCCTATATAGGGCTCACGCCATTTTGTAATGTGTCCGAATGTACATTGGGAAAAAAGTAGTGCACTCAAAATTACCCACAATGCATCTTGAAAAGTAGTGAGCATCGATAATCACGACATGGGGCAATATAGACCTTAGCGCATTGCTGGCCACAGCTTACAATGGCGGAAATGATACGAACATCAAAAACGTTTAACAAAAAACTATAAAGCATAATCTTTATCGATTTTCAGTTGAATAAATATGATACCAAGCAAGAATAAAATGCAATATACGGTATGTAAATAATATATTTTCACTCGAAATTAGATTGGATTTGAAACCCAACCTTCAAGTCTGTTGTGGTTGCCATAGTTACAACTGGTAGTCATGTGACACACGTCAGAGAAAAAGTAGTGAGCTTCGTGTCCGAATCACAATGAAATTGAGAGAACTATGTAGTGTACTATGTATTGCAACCCTATGTAATGAATGAGGGGTTAGGACATAGGGTGCACATTCGGATACAGCTATTGACTGTTTAAATATTGGACAGCGCGTACGTCACGTTACCCATTGGTTTCTGAAGAATGGATTTGAAGCCCATAGGCGGGTCCTACTGTCGCCATCTTGGTGTTTCGTCATTACCGGAAAATCCAAAAATGGATGAAAAGCTAGAGCTGGGAGGGCTCCGTCACGGTGGAGCCAGCAGGAAATACGCAGCTGTAGCCAGTGATAGCGTTCTAACACACATCAATCAAAAGGACATGTCTCTAAATTTAATATTTAAAGTAACATTTGCATCGTAATTTGTATCGTAAAAATGTAAATTGGTTTCACTAGATGTAAATTTGTATTTCACTGTAGTTACACTTGCAGTGGTTATCACATGGTGGTGTAAAATGTGGAGGAAATCACATGACTGCACTCCCTCTGGTTACAACAGTGTATGGTGTTGTCGCTCTCAGAAATAACAAAAATGGGCAAAGAGGTGAAGCTTAGAGGGTTTTGAGTGTGGGGTTGGATCGCTGATGTCTATCAAAGCTCCCTGTAGCTAAGAGCTAACTTTAATCAAACAAGAGTTAACCCAATGGATCTTGGTGGACTCAAGCTAAGGTGTGCTGTAAACCTTGTTTTGTACTAAATATGTTTGATTTATCACAATATAATCAATAAAATATTTATTTATTTATTATTAGGGATAATCTGCCTTCTGGTTGACATTACAGAAAGACTGAAGAACTTTCCTTGAGAATTACAGATTTTTTTTGTATTGTATTTCAAAGATCTGAAAGTCTACAATTATATTTGTTATTATTCTGATCAGTATGCCAGCTAAATATTACATCTACAAACAATATGACTTAATGACACCTCGTTTATATCTTTAAAGTTAGACATTTAAAAATGTTCAAAATATTGATGAACTTCATGAGGTCCGGCAAGATGGCGGAGGGAGCAGTCGTACGGTAAACGCTCTGCGCAGCAGAACCCTGAAAATATTTGTTTAAGAGTCTTGCACTGATGAAGTTTACCTCTCGACCA
>JBAMHX010050300.1:0-18282 GCA_037177515.1 Pseudomugil tenellus
TGTATGTATGCAAGATTAGTGGAACACTTTCACCTTATTTTAATGACTCAAAGGGACATGGATATACGATGATTACATGTTTGTGCTCACGTATGGCTCAAGGAACATAGTGTGAAGTAAAAAGCAAATGTGACTTTTTTCTCTGAAACTGGGTATAATTGAAAAGAGCTTTAAGCATTTCCTGCCAGCAAGTTGTTGGTGGTCAAGAGGGGGCTTTTAAAAGGTGGCAAAAATCAGACCTGCACAGTTTGAATGAAGCTGCTTCACAAAGCTTAAGGGAAAAATAAATTATCACATTATCACTGTGGTGTCTTTTTAACACCACAGTTTTAAGATTTTAGCAATTTTATTTGCAACATTGTTGGCTGGCAATAATGCTAACTATGTGGGGAGAAGTACCAAATTCTTTTTTTAGCCCACACTCACTCACACAAACACACATACAGACAAAATCACTCTCAAATTCTGCTATAGTTTCCTTTTCATTTTGATGACATAAAATACAGTCACTCGTCGAGCTAACACAGTTGTAAAATTGATCGTTGTATGGTCTATATGTGACAAATCCAGGAGTAGAATCAGAGGAGATCTTGAGCACTGCTGACCAGATATTAGATGGGATTGGGTTGGCTTTATAAATAACAGCAGTTTGAATGTGTGTTTTCTCCTTAGATTGACATAATTTCACCCATAGTTCCTGAGAAGTTGCATTTGCTCTCCCATCTATGTCTTATAAAGGAAATTATGCTTTTTAATTAGTTTAAAACTCTTACTTTGAAGATGTTGAATAACTACAGGGATGCTTTTTATCCTATGTTGAAAATCATTCTAGATAAGGAAACAAAAGTCAAATGTTTTTTTTTTTTAATGGATATCATTACATGTGAAATTGCTATTACTGAATGCCAGTGCAGAAAGGAGTAGAAGGCAGCAAAATTATGTTTTTCCACTAACATTGAAAGTTTGATTTCTGGTCTCCCAGTTGGGAAGATAAACTGGACTTGTTCCCAAAGTCAGATTTCTCATTCATTAGTTTGCGTGACATCATCCACACCTACTTCTTTGCCTGTGCATAAAAATATTACTATATTACTACTTATAATAATCTCGTCTGTCCTTTTTACTTAGTATTTTGGTTGTGAAAACTGTTGAAGGCGTGCCATTTCTTCTTCCTCCTCTTCCTCTCCCACTTGTTTTTGTTGTTGTTGATATTTTCCAACTTTTTTGTCACTGACTGAACATATGCAAGGCAATGAGGCTGCATAATATGTGCATTACCATTAGTTTAGACTTGATTCTTCCTCATTTTTATTGATTGCTTTCATTTAAAAGGAGTAGGGGGATCCTTACAAATTGGATTTGAAGAAAAAAGATGAAGTAGACAGTTTTTTTTTCCAATATTTGTCTCTTATGTAACATTACCAGTATATAGTGACAGTTTTTTGCAAAAAGTCCACCAATTTTAGGGTTAAATTCCTTTAGTTCTCATTTAACTAGAATGTGATGTAAGGCAACGAAATACAGCTCTTTGAAGTGAGTATTTCATGTTCAAATTAGTTCTCACAGGTTAACTGATGCCTGTTGAATTGCTGAAACAGAGGCTAATTGTGAGCCAGTTATGTTGTAAATGTGGTCATCACTGTAAAAGGCGTGAGCATATTAAGCCCACCTGTGCAGATAAAATTCATACAAAAAAGTAACGACGTGACCCCATTTCAAACGTGTTTTATTTATTTTTATTATTTACCTTAATCACCAGACCAAGAAAAATGTGACCTACACATTTTCAAGAATATGTTTTTGCTTAGAAAACAATCTGTGAATTGAATGTCAAGGTAAAACAGCAGTAAAATATGTTCTTTTTTTCTCCTGCTGTTTATCATCAGTTTGGATAGATTTCCTATTTACATGATAGGGATGACAACAAACAGAAATATCGAAAAGCAAGTATTGACTAAGACGTAGTTTCTTTCATAGTGGTGATATTATTCGCTGGGCTTGTGCCTGCTGTGCAGCAGTTGTGCAGCAAAAAGTTTCTCTTTGACTCCAGCTCTTTTGTCTCTCCCACCAAAGCTGAGCTGTCTTTCTCCTTAGAAATATGAAAAGGGTCTCCTTCTTAAACTCCCCAAAACAATATATACAGCAAAACCCTTGGGGTGTTTTCTTTGCTTTTTTAAATTTTCAGCGTTTCATCTGTGTTCTTCTAATCATAGTTCAGTTCCCATAAGAATCTCCCTTCTTTCTAATCATCAATCAGTCAGTCATTTTCTTAACCGTTTAATCCAATTTAGGTTTGCAGAGAAGCTGGAGTCTATCTATTGGGCAAGAGGAAGGGTTCAGGGTCAACACATAGACAAACAGCCACTCATACTCATTCCTAGGGACAATTTAGAGTGACCATTTGAAATAACATTAATGTCATTGGACAGTTGGAGGAAGCCAGAGTACCCGGAGAAAACCCATGTACACACAGGGAGAACATGCAACTCCACACAGAATGTCCACTCGTTGGACTTCCCACCAGCTGAGACTCGAACAAGCAACCTTCTTACTGTGATGCCACATTGCTACCAACTCTACCACCATGAAGTCACTCCTTTCTTCTTAAGAAGACATTTACTTAACAAGAGACTGACTTTATGGTGTCACATACGCACATGCACTTGTGTGTGTGTGTGTGTGTGTGTGTGTCTTCTATCTTCTGTCTACAGCAGGGGTGAGGAATCTTAGTACATGTCCTGAAAGTTTTTTCCAACACATCAGATTCAAATAAATGAATCACTGTGCAGGGGTCCATTTCACAAAGCAAGTTTTCTGAAAACTCTGAGTTGGTT
Source organism: Pseudomugil tenellus (assembly GCA_037177515.1). NCBI lineage: Eukaryota > Metazoa > Chordata > Actinopteri > Atheriniformes > Pseudomugilidae > Pseudomugil > Pseudomugil tenellus. The sequence continues at coordinate 2,835 of JBAMHX010050300.1, forward strand.
AACCCTCAAGTGAGGCCAACTGAAGGTTTTCGGTTTCAGGAAGAGGGGTTAAATAAACCAGAGTTTATTGTAAACCCGGGCTTGTTTCACAAAGAAGGTTAAGTTTAACTGAGTCAGTTGCTGTGGTAACAGTGTCTCTGAAACTGACCTGGTCAAAACAAGGTTTTATGCATAAGACCCTGAGTTTATCTCAGTCTTCTCCCCTTTCAGAAGTGCGTTCGCTCAATTTCCTCACTCATTTTGTCAGTCTCGTCTTTTGTGAACATGGCATTTGCAAGAGGCTCTGCTTCTTCGCAGGGAGTTTGGTATTCACCACGAGATCATGATTAGGCACCGATTAGACATTTTTTTCATTACCGGAAACATATATAATGGAGCGTTACTGGGTTTCAATGGATTTCTTCAAATCCTTCAAAGATATTCATGCTGTCATCCAGCCGTACATCACCAATAAAAACAAAATGCGCACACGCTTTAACATTTTAATTATATTTTTATACTTCATCTTAAGTTCTTGCCACGTCCCTTTTCCCATCGGATTGCATCTAGAAGAACATGCATTTTTAGTTTCAAAGGCATTTGAACCTACATATTGATGATCTTGATGTGAACGTGCATGTGGTTTTGTATAAATAAAATATAAAAACGTACTTCACTCTCTCTGCAATTATCACCCACAATCCCTGTCTCTCCTTTTACTTTTTTCCTGAAAATGTGTTCATAATCACTACGACGGAGTATTGGGGCCACACTTAAAGACAAACGTGGTTTTTTTTTCTCCCTTCTACTTTGAGAATAAACTTAAAATATCAAGAATAAATTAAAAATACAACTTTAAGAATAAGGTCGAAATCATGACAATAAAGTCAAAGTACAGTTTTGAGAATAAAGTAAAAATAGGTTGAAATTAACTCCAAGTCTTTCAGATTAATGAACCAGCTTTACTCTATAAAACATAATGCCTAGTGTGGATAACCTAGTAACCTTGTACTTTAGAGTGGGCTTAAGCAACAAGGAAATTCCTTCCCTTTTAGCACATAAACACAGCATTATGATAAATAAGTAGTCGTATTTTGAAGAGACTGTATTTAGACTTTATTCCCATCTTTTAATTTTATTCTTGACATTTTAAGTTTATTCTCCTAGTGAGGAAGGGAGAAAAAATCCTCCCCAAAGTTTTTTCTCAGTGTGGGCCAAATACTCTGTCATATAATCACCGTACATCCGCTAAATCCAGCAGGGAAAGAACGAAGACCTTATTTTTCAGTGGTTGCCAGTTACTCGTTTCTGGATTACATTGACGATGGACTCCTTAATAATGTTTTCTTCTCTCCTAATTTTTTGTGGATTTTGTTTTGTTGTGGAGGGGTCTGGAGTGCATGTTGCCTCACAATGGTCCCTATCAAGGTCCTTGTCTCACGTGCGGATGCAAAGTGAAATGGTTCTCCTGGGAAGGGCAATTCCTAGAAGGAAATTTGTGGTTAATAGATCTTAGAACTGCATTCTTTGGATGTGTCTGTATCAATGCGTCTATGAAAATAGAAAATTATATCATAAGAAGAGTGGGTGAGTTATTTATTTTTTTATTTAAGGTTTCATTAATTTAACTTTAGAGTAACTAACTTATTGGACATGCATACTTCTTTATGGTAACATAATGTAAAACACATTCCTTTAACATTAGGTAATGTTAATTCATACATTTGCTTTCCCGTATGACTGCTTCATTGAGCATGCTTTTAACAGAAAAGTAGAAAGCTAATAAAGCTAATAAAATATTGAGTGATAAGCTGTTCAGCCGAGCAATTATCTAACATACAGCTTCAAACTCGAAAGAAAAATCAAACTAAATAAAATCCAGACTTTCAGTACACATACACCAAAAAAGCATCTACATATCTCTTTCAAATAGAATTTTCCTCCATTGCCATTCTTAAATCACCTTGGGGTGGTTTGGTGAATGACTGAAAGCCAAGTCACTTGGGACCTTGTTTGTTGAAAGGAAAAAAACAGAACTAGCGCTGTGACAGAAATGACTGCTGTTTTTCTGCTATTTAAGCAGTTATGCAGATGTAGCTTTCATTTAAAGACCTGCAGACATTTAATAGCAAGCCAGAATGTATTGTTTTGTAAATTTTGTTTTGCTGTTCAGGTTGTGACTGACTTTGACTAATCTTTCTAAGCAGGACAGAAAGGTCAAAGCAGTGGGGATTCAAATGGTGAATGTCATATTTAGGGTATGACAGTACAACACTTGCCACTGAATCAGTTTTGTGTCAATGCTTGAAGTCATGCTGACAGTTTATAACAGGATAAACATTAAAATGGAAAATATTTTGTATGATGAAATGAGAAAAGGAACAAGCTGAAAGAGAACAATGAAAGGATTATTCATATAAAGGGTTTTAAATGCCTGGAAAGCATTTAGATCATCAGTCGAGCTTGTTGCTTTATGGTAATATTCTTTATTCAAGAGACGCAGCAGCTCTTTGTACTGTATTATGTTTACATCGTGACGAGGTTAAATCACATAAGTTACTATGCTGTGTATAGGCTTTCGCACTGACTGTATAAAGCTTGCTGCAGTCAGTTCCCCCAGATCTATTTTTAAAAATAAAGATCTTTGTTTTTCACAATTTTTGGTTGTTGAGTTCTTGTTCCGAGAGATAAAAATACCAGTTCTGTTATTTGATTTTTAATCAAATCATCAGTTTCATAATTGACCTCAAGAAAATAAAAATAGATTGTTTTTACAGCACTTTTCAAGATACTCTGCCATAAATCTATTATGCATTCTCTTCACATTCGCATGCTTGTCGTAGTAAGCGAAAGTCACAGCTTGGGAGGGACAGAAGCATGGCCTGTCAATTCATATAAATGGCCTCTATACATCAACGATCACTGAGCATTCAGCAGTTTTTCTGATACTGCAGGCAATGTGGGTGAAACGTTTTGCCCAAGGACAAACAGATTGACTGGGAAGAAGTGGAATTGAATTCTCTAACCCCAGTTCTTCGAGTGGTCGACAGATAGGCCAGATCAGTCCCAGAGAGTCACAGCTACTCTGGTCCAAATTAAATGGTCATACAGCTTATCAGGTTCTGCTCAGTGACTCGTTTATTTGAGTGGGGTGTGTTGAAACAGGGAATCATCCAAAACTTGCAGAATTGCGGCTCTTTGTCTTCAGACACATCTTTATCTGTTTCACTGTCATGTTCAGAGATCTAGAGCTGCTCATTTACCAAATCTCTGGTATTGAGTGTATAGTGTGTTGCTGCTGTGTGAGATAAGACTCTCTTTACAGAAAATATTTACATGTTTAGTCTTCTTTTATATATAGTTTTTGGTTTTCCAATCCCTGGCTGAATATCCACTAAATGGAAGTGAAGTTTGATAATGAAATCGAAAAGTTCAAGTCAAAACGCTTGGATTTTAAGCCTTTTGAGGTCAAAAAGGAATATAAAGAGGGTTCAGGGGAGCCTTTACAAGGGAATGGGGACAGTGAGTACATGTAAGTGCACTTTTCCATTGACTCTAATGGAAAAACAATTCTAACTTTTCACTGGTACTATATGTGTGGGATTTTTGGGGAAAATACGTTCTTTCTGTGTGACATTGTGCACTCGAAAAAATGCACAAATGTGCATTTTTAAAATGCAATAATATCTTTGTGGTAATTTGATTGAACCTTTATGTGATGAAGAACCAGCAGTCCGTCTTATTCTCTGTTTGATTGACAGCTAAGCTAAGCTTGAGATTGGCAACGTTGGCCCACGTTTATTCTTCATATGTGGAGCAGAGTTTGTGGTTGTGTCTGTGTATGTTAACTAAAAGAGTGAGTATTGATAAGAAACAAGCATACATGTTGTTATTTACATGTACCTACAGTATCTGTTAGTTGCGTAGTTTGTGCATAAGACTTTAATTAAAAGGCAGAAGTCTGACAATTTTTTTGTGCATTAACAAAGTGTGCATTTTTTCGGTCGTTGGTTTGATGGTAACTGCACATTCAAAAGCAAGATGTTGGCATGTTTTACTATTGAGAGACTACGCCTTTGTATGGAGGCCGTTGCAGAACAGATAAATCATTAATTCAAAAAAGGACTTTGAGATGGTTGATTGATTTTGTAAGCTTTAAGGGTGCATAATTCAGCTGGAAGAAGACATCAGAAGACGGCTACGCTGTGATCGTCAATGGAAGGCCATGTTCAGCAATAATGCAGCATTTAAATGATGTTCAGTATTGATCTGTGTTGCATACTTCACATTCAGCTATTCATTAAAAATATCTGTTCAGCTTCACTTCAGTGGATAGGACAGTTTTTCACTTCACGCTTTTCACACACCCACCTCAAATACAATCAATCACACAATACTTTACTGAGCATCACAAAAAAAACTTGACTGATTCTTCAACAATAAGCCACAGGAACTCCCAAACCTTGGCCAAAATTCTTTTAGCTGTGTATTCCAAATGGTTTCACTATCTTCTGCTGTATAATTTTGGCGAACCTATATGAACTGTAGCCTCGGTTTCCTATACTTTGCTGACAGGGTGACTCCATGTGTGGTTCTCTGCTACTGTAACCCATACCTTGGTTGTGAAATGTCGTTAATTAAGTCAGTGTAGCCTTACTTTAATCTTGAACCACTCTGTCATTTCTTCTCCTCAGACATCAACATGACATCTTTGTTGACATCCAATGTCATCCAATTGCTTGTAACTGCTATTCTCTTGTTATAGACAATGGTTTGTATACCATTTTTGAATAAAAATCCCAGTACCAATTCTTGAAATACTCAGAGCAGCCCATCTGGCATCAACAAAACTGTTTTACTCAAAATACCCCCATGCTGATACTCAGTTTGAACTTTAAATCAATTTGAATATGTCTACATAACTTATGTTGTTGTGATTCACAAATTAGCTTTTTATAATAACAAGCAATTGAACAGGTGCATCTAATTAAATTGCTATTGATTGTATGTTAAATAGAAAACTCTTGGGGGGTACACACAATGTGTCTAGCAGTGTGTCTACCTGTTAGGGTATTGGGTTAGGTTTGTGGTTTCCTGTTTTATTTTGTAGTCTTCCTGTTTTGCTGTTGTCCAACTTCTCCATAATAAATCCAATTCATCTGCATCCTGCTTCTTCTCCTTGCCTGCGTTTGGGTCCACCGCCTCTCCTCATCGCAACAGAATGATCCAGCCAAGACAGGACCCAGCAGTTGAACTAATTTCTCCGGGGAGGTCCCAGGCCGGGATGCTCCTCCGCCAGTCTCCAGGGAGGTCCCAGGCTGAGACGCTCCTCCACCCGTCTGTGTCCCGACCTCCTGACCCTGCGGCCTCCGGGCCGTCCGCCGGATCCGGACTTTCTGACCCTGCGGCCTCTGGGTCAGCCTCCCGAGCCCGGCTTCCTGATTCTGCGACCTCCGGGCCGGCCCCCCAAGCACAAGCTCTGGACTATGTGGCCTCCCGAGCCTCCTGGGCCTCCCTGAATACTAGCACAGCAGTTTTTATGAAGTGCTGCGTGAAGAACAGGAGGCTACATCTGTTGGAAAAAAGCCTATGCAGAAGTACCAAAAATTGTTCTCCTCTCATCCACTAGGGGCCCTGAAACAGATCAAATCCTCATAATCTCCCATGTTAAGATGGACTACTTTACAGCAGAAAAAAACATGTTTACAGTCTGATACAAAATAATATATTAGGTTTAATAGGTCAAGCTTCATGACAACTGTGAGGGGAGTGATTTTTTTTTCATAACTCATCCATTTAGACATTATTTCATCTTGAGATTTGTCATAATTGGGGGTGTGTCCTTTTCATTGCAGGTATCTAATATATCTACAGCAAGAAGGCAGAGTGTAGCACAAATGTGGTTTTAACTGGCAAACAGCACACCTTAGCTTTGTCTGACCCTACTTCTATTAGCCAGTTAGCTCCTTTTAGATCCAGTTTAGCTCAGCTAGCTTGTAGGTACAGGCAGCTCAGAGTTTCCTAGATGCCATTCAACCTCCTGTGTTCACATTCCTCCTTTCAGCTCCATGTCTTTGACCATTTTTGTATTTTTTGTGAGCGACATAAAATGTGACTTTCTGCAGATGGTGTCATTTTAAACCATTTAATTCTAGAAAATTGTGGACGGCTAAAACAAGTTACTCCAGCAGCAGACAGCACAATCATACATGTGTAGAATGCTCATGAGTTAAAGAGCCAGTACCTTTTGATATTAAAATTAAACATTAGCAATCCTATCTGAAAATAATAAGGAAATACTTATTCATTTGCTTGTTTTAATCTGTTTGAAGATTTTGGTTATAAAAAGATTTCTTCATGAATGTAATATAAAGAAGGTTTGTACTGAAACAGCTGGTGAAGTAGTTCTTTGAAGGGTTTCTATTTATCTAAGGAAGCTGAATAAATACTAGGCCAAAGGTTTTGCACAGGTGTGTGTACACGGCCTCTTACATGAGTGGCTCCCTCTTTAAATTGGCCTTTCTAAAGAAGCAAAGAAAACCATTCACAGAGCAAAATGCTGAATATGAACTATTAAAAGATGAATTTAGAAAGAGGGACCAGAGTATTTAAACTGCCCATCACCCAAAGAATGCACATCCTTCTCTCCCATGTGCTAAACTGTTTTATTTGGTGGCCTTTGACTCGTTCTTCCTCTTTGCCTTGCTCATCTCTACTGTCTGACAATCTGTGTCCAGAGTAGCAGTCTAGTGCTTGTTTTTCTGTCTTAATGGTAGAGACACTGACAGAATACTATGATGCTAAATGTCTCTGACTCCCCTGCACAAAACATTTTTCTTCCAGTAGGAATTAGTTTTTCGATTTTCTGGAAGCAATGATGCATTTTTGTTTATTTCCATGGAAGTTTTCAAGTCAATAAGCATATTGTGTGTTGCTTGCAAACGACTTGTGTCATCCTTCATAGTATTGGCCTTGATTCTCTACCTCTGCATTATACCCTAACATCAATTCCACAGACCATGTTTGTGCAGTGCATTTGATGAACATGCTATAACATTTATGTTCTATTCTACAGCCATTTAGAAACTTTTTTTTACATCTGGGATGTGGGGTTCAGTGTCTTGTCCAGGGGTTCAGCATAGTCAGGGAAAGCCTGGAATCGAACCACCAACCTGTGGGTCGGCAGACAACTGCTCTTATCACCTGAGATACAGCCTCCAATATCAGGCATTTGTCAGGCAGCAGATGCAAAACTTCAATCATCATCTCAAATAAGTTTTGATGCACGATATATCTTCTGTCCATCATCGAACAAAGACAAAGTAATACTGATATTACTAATAATTACTAACATCTTGCTTATTGTTGAAGTCTGGAAGATTAAAGACCACATTCTTGTTTTATTTCTGCTTCTTCCAGTTGTTGATGATGTGCCTCTACAGCAGGGTTGTTTCATATGGACTATAGTTGTTTTTTGGCAGTATGTGACATTTGACTTTCAGTGTCTCCCTGAGCATCCCCACTTGCTGGTTAACTCTTCACCTCTGGAACTAACTCTTCAGTCTTCACATACTGGAATGTGTTGCTAGGTGGCCGCAAACTCTAGTCTTAACTTTGGAGTTTTTTGTAATATAGGCATATTTTTGCCTATAGCTGTCAATTTGGGTTTTCCCAGAAGACTTTGCATGCTGGTAAGAAGTTGTCCTGGACTGGAGATTTTCTGCATATTGTTTCTGCTCTTTAAAGAATTGTTCCCAGAGTTCTAAAGACCTGCTCAACACAACTATGTCCAGCACCTGTTCATCACCAGTCTCAGTCAGAAAAGAATTCCAGTGATGTGGAAAACATCCTGCCTTGTTTCACCTAAAAAAAATACAACCAGCTGAAACAAATGACTACAGAATTTTAATTTCCCTCAGGGATTAATAAAGCATTTTTTTTTTATTTGATTTCATTTATTTTTTCAGTTTTGTCAGAGTAAGTCTTAAAAGATAAACTGTCATGCATGCTTTTAATTCCTCAACCCTTAAGGGAAGCAGTAACAGGACAGAGTGTGAGCTGTCAAATATGTCAAATGAATATGGTATGCTCAAATGGATAAGCTAAAAACATAAAAATGTATGACTGCGGGATAAGATAGAAATCTTTACAGAAAGACACATTAAACATTTGTGAAATAACTGGGTAACAGAGTTGTGGGTAGAACACAGACTTTAGTATGTTCAGTACAACCATAATCCTTAAGATCTCATGCTTTAAAAATGACCTCAGAAGAAAATCAATACCTTGAACTCCTCTCTGACATATGTCTTTGATCTGTTCAGTGGATTGTAGGCTTTTGCTTGTGTTCAGTAGCACCAAAGCAGACAACGAAAATTGTAGCTGAAGTTATGTTTTCAACTAGTCTTTGTTGCACCATTTCTTAATAGTTATGTCATGATGTATTGATATTTGTTCATAAAAAAGATTCTGTAATTAAGTAAAAAGAAATTCAATGAATTTTCCAAGTATCTTAACATTTTCCATCCTTATCATTTTAGTACTGAGCACAATCCTTGCAGCAGGCTCCTGTAAATAGTTGGCATTTACAACTAGTGATTTAGTTCATCATGGAAGCAGCGTGTGCCATTTTGTGCAGGTGCTTACTCATAATAGCATGTTTTCAGACAGTTACAAGGAACGTGTGATTTGGGAAATAAGATGTCCAGGATGAGTGACTTCTACGTAAGCCAATTATGTTTCCACAATGTTTTTTATTTTAACCTACTAAGCACATAAGTAGCAGAATTTGCTATAAGCACCTGGGTCTGTCTCCAGAAAGAAAGCTTAAACCTATTACCACTTTCCACCGCTAGATGACAGACATGTTAACCGGGCAATAACAATTAACCCAAAGCATGCTTGTGTGTGTGTGTTTGTTTGTGTAGCAGTAAATGTATCTATATTCAAATTTACAGCACAGATCAGAGACATAACAAGTACCCACATGTAAGACAAACAACTATGCAATGTAGCGTCAGGCCAGTGGATATTATGGCTAGTGACACATTCAAAGAGAAGCTAGAACTTGAAGACCCTCTTCTTTTGTTAAATTCATTTGGGTACACTTTGGCTTTGAAAGGGAAGTGTGAACATGTACAGAGACAAGTGATGTTACAAAAGCCTTTCGTCTTTAGTCCTGTGCAGAGCTGTATTCGACTACCACCCCCCCCCCTCCCTCCCTCCCTTCCTTCACGTGTGAATGGAAGTGTGCTATTGCTCAAAACTTGGTCTTTCTCAATGGAAAATATTAGGGCTTTTGAGCTAAAAATATCCAATACTTGATATTCAGCCTCTATTGGCATTAAAATGTCAGATTAAAAAATATCAGGTTGTACTTTTTTTTAACAACTTTTAAACAACATGTACATATATTTCAAACTTTTTAGTTAGGTCTCCTCTAATGCAAAATGACAAAAAATAAGTGATGTCCTCTATGGTCATGTATGGTCATGTATGTCATCTATTCCAGATATGTTTGTTTTTATTGGCACAACATCACAATAAAACCTTTGGCTGTGACATCATCAAATCATGTACACTAATCACTTGCAGCATAAGAAGCTTGTAATCAATAAATTCAAGCCTTATTTTCCTCATGATGCTCTTGAAAGAGTCATTCATGCTTTTATCTTTTCCAGATTAGACTACTGCAACTACTTTCATTCTGGGTTAGACCAGTCTCTTCTTCACCGCCTCCAGCTGGTCCAGAACTCAGCTGCCCGTCTGTTAACGGGGACAACATACTGTGAACATATCACCCTTTTTTGCGTTCTCTTCACTGTTCTTTAGTTGTTTTTAAAATCTTACTCTTGGCTTTTGAATGTTTACATGGTCTGGCACCTTCTTATCTTTCTGAGCTCCTGCTTCATCAAAATCCTTGCAGAGCTCTGAGATCTGAAGATCAGATGTTCTTCATGGTTTCTCGATTGGTAACTCTGGGAGACAGAGCTTTTTCAGTGGCAGCTTCTAAACCCTGGAATCGTCTCCCTCTTCCTGTGAGGTCTGCCAGAACTTTAGATGAGGAAAACTCATCTTTTACATTGGCTTTTAATTCCAGTAAGCAGATTCGTTAGCCCAGGCTTCTCTTTTATATTTGTACTTTTTATTGTTGTTTCTATTTTATCCCTACATGTACCTGTACAGCACTTTGGTCCTTCTAATGGGTGTTAAAACACTTTATAAAGAAAGGTTGAATGATTGATTGATTGACTCGTACACAGGTTTTTGAAATTATTTCCAAGTGTCTGCAGAAAGCAAATTTACTGTGTTATTTACTTGGATGTATTTACATTAATGATACTTACATACCATATACATTTATTTGATGGCCATCCTTCCCTGATATTTGGGCCGTGTGCCCTCAAAAGTACTTGACAACACCAAAGGCCTAGTGGCCTTATTATTATGAAACTCCAGCCCTGGATAAAAACTGTAAAGGTAAAATAACTTGTGTTTTGTGTTTGATCTTATAATTGAATATCTACATGTATCCATTAAGTCGTTCTATAAATAAAAAATAGGTTTGTTCATTATGTAAAATCGGGGTGCTGCAGAACTACATGCAAACACCCAACAAGCTTTCAAAGAACGAGTGGGTTTGGATTAATGAGCCAGAGGATCCTGCTTGAAATAAAAAAAGCATACTAATGCAAGATATAACTATACTGTCCTGCTCTTTAGCAGTAATCCGTATAGGGGAGGTCCCAGGGCTAACTGCGTTGCTAAGAAACTTAGCAATCACAGCCGTCATGTAGTGAAATTAGCTATGGCATCTGGAAATAAGTTCAAGTAATGAATAACTTTCTAGCTCATTTGCTGTCTAACATAAATGTCTCTGACTCAGATGATATTGCTGAATTATGGAGACAGGATTGTTATGAGCTGTTTTAACAGTATTAAAAGTGACTCCTTTGTGGCTGAAGATTCCACTGAGAGCTTATATGTCAGCTCAGATTAGGTTTACCATGCCATTATAAAGCTATAAAACAACAGGGTTGTAGTGCTGAACACATCATGTTATGCAATAAAATATTGAATATATTGTAAAGAAAAGAAACATTATGGTAGTATCTTCTAAAGATAATTATAAATTAGTTTCCATCATGAGTGTTTCTGTAGAAACAAGGTCCTTAATATGAGGTAAAGTACCATGGCTGCTGTGTTTCAGATGATCTATGAGATCACAGTGATATTCATAGACAATGTTGTAAACTTTATGCACAGGCAAACATTCTCAAGACTATTTTTTTCCATGTTGCAAGTCTGTTTACAGACTCCATGTAGCATATAATGCTCTGCAGCTGCTTCTACGTGTACCTAGATGGCAGAGTGCCTGCCAACTGTTGGTCAATCTGAGGTGACCTTCTTTTAAAGTACTTTAATAAAATCTTATGGACAGTTTAATACCTTGATTTGACATGTGTATATGAATAACATTGTAATTTTAACAAACCTTGAGAAAAGTCACACAGGATGCAAATCACGTATGTGGAGATACATGAGCCTTTCTTCTCTGAAGTAGTGTGTTCAGACATCTAACCTCTGTGTTTTTATGTATTGTTTGTTAATTACTGTTTTCATATAGAGCTCAATTTTGTGCCTGAAATAAAGCATCATCATTATTATTAACAACAGTGTCAGACAACTTAAATGAAATATCATAGCCTGGAAACACCGTACCGGTTTGCTTAATCATTAATTTGTGAAGAAGAGGCTCAAAAACCAGAGAGTGTAATGGGTCTGATAGAGAACATCTCTGCTTGACTTCCCTCTGGACACTGAGCTACAACTTATAATTCATGCAAAGCAGACACCGGCCTCCAGTTGCAGATTTCTCTTCCTTAGTAACAGGGTCATGGCTGTACTCCTGCAGCTCAGAGGCAAATGACCAGGCTCGAAATAGTCTTTGATGACTCTTAGCAGAAATTCACTCATCATACGCCGGAAACATATGTAAAAGTCAGCTGAGAGAACATCAATCCCAAGAGTTCTGCCACTCTGCAGATTCATCAGGGCTGCAGGCAGTTCACAAAGCAGAGTAGCCTCCGGCATCCCATTGTTCCTGGTATTGATATATGACAGGCCTGCATGACAAAAAAAACTCCCAAATATCAGACTAGTCTGTGAGGTTAGTCTGATAGAGCCTCTGTTGAAATTTGCTGCACACCTGGTATCAGGAGAATGTGGTACGATCATTCCACCACCATCTCATATGGAGTGAATAATCTTCAGCCCATTCTATCTTTCTCTCTTTCTCTTTATCAGAGTGAGAGAACTTCTCAATCAGTAACACTCATGTGATCATAGGTAGAGAAAGCGAGAACACAGAAGACGGCAGATAGAAATTTCAGAATGAATCTCAGAGCACAGAAAGTTAGCTAAGAAAACTGCCTGGTTAATAGTGAATATACAAGGTTTATTAATAAACACCACACAGCTAATTTAATTACAGAAGAGTCCTCCATTAAAGTTACTACTATTAAAAGGTAAAGTGTATGGAGTTTACTACAAAACTGGCTGCTGCTTATGGGTAATCATGTCACCTCAACTTCTGAATCTTGGTATGGAGGCAGAAAGCTTAACAGCTGTTTCTTGGTGCGGCCACTATTTTATTTTTTTATTTTTTTTTTTTATCAATCATGGAGTCACCACAACAGACCAGCATGGTTACTAAACCCTTATAGAAATGTTGTTTCAGTAGTAAAAAGACTAGAATGCAATACAAGGAAAATAACCAGTTTTGCTGTTACTGAATGCTCCTGTGGGCACAATGTTTAGCTCACATTGCTAAATGCTGTCAGATAAATGGACCTAGAGCAGGATCAACCATCACTTCTACCAGACCCACATTCCCATGGACCTACTGTTCAATAAAGGACATCACAGCCCACATAATGTTAAAAATATAACAATAAAAACATATCCTCATATACTGAAGACAGTGAATATAAAAAAAAACATGTTTTACAATTTCTTGTTTGTTTTGTCTTCACGTCTTTTTCTGTCAACATTGTGCACCAGAAAAATTTAATTTTTTTTACATGGACAAAAGGAAACAGGATGACAAATGGTCCTTTAGAGCATGTCTCAATTCTAAGCAAACAAAGACAAAAAATATCAAACCAGTCCATTTAGTTCACTTCAATCCCATTCCTAGACCTTGTTAAGTCACCAATTATCAACTTAAGTATTTAAAAATCTACTTACATCTTACATTTATTTAACTTACTTAAGTTTTGTCTGTAAAAATGTGCAAAATGCTCTTGCTTTGTTAAATTTCTTGTGAACCAATAATGTGCTAGACCAGGGGTGGCCAACCCTGGTCTACGAGTGCCACTGTCCTAAAAGTGATGTGAGTTTCCCTGTTGCATCACGCCTGATTCAAATCAATGGATAATTAGCAGACTTGTGCAGAGTTTGGCTGTGTGATTGACAAAATAGTTTTGAAGGACAGACGAACAACTTGCTCAGGCGGAGGCTTAACACACATGTCTTGTTTAGAGGTGCACTACATAACAAAATAAAAGCTCAATTCAAGGTAAAATATAACATTAAAAGCTGTATTTCAATTGGTAAATAATAACTTTATTAAAATAGCATTTCCATTTTTCATCGGCATGCTGTGGGTGTACATATATTGCAGCTGCCATATTTGTGTCTTTTTTAAGTTGAATCTATCTATCTATCTTAATCACTAGATGTCAGTAATTTATACACACTTTAATATCTGTATAACATATGCCACACTCTTTCACTTAGATGTTTGGAACAGAATGCAATATTCATAACATGAACTTGTTTACAATTTATATAAAATCTTCTACTCTTTCTCTTAAAGGCAAGTATTACTCCTCTAAAATCATTAACCAACTCAATTTCTTAAATTTAAACATTTTATTTCAGAGAATTACTCCATTCTCCTTTTTTCCCCTTAAGATACAACCTAAAGAAAAGTTCTTACTGTTTGTAATGAGAGAACTTGCACAAGGTATAACTTACAACATAACTATTAAAACTTAACATGCTCAAAATATTTATGTGTGTATTTCTATAAACAATTACACTTTTTTCTATGTTTTTTGTAATATTACTATCAATCCATTGGGATGTTGAGAAATTATATAAACATTTATTCAACTTAGTTTTCTCTTTTTTCGATGTCTGTAACATGTTTTGAAAACCTGGACAACGGCACCTTTACCACGTGTTGCAACTCATTTCCTTTAAACCACACTTAATTAGCATTTTTTAACAGGGGACATTGATATTTTAAACTTTTCTGGTGTTATATTTGTTGTCGTTTGTGTGAGACGGGTGCAAGCAGGGCAGTCTGGTACTCTTTTACTACAAAACCACGCTGTTCTAACACATCCAGAATAAGTGAAAAATTCCCCTGAAAAAGATTTGGATTGGATGGCAGCATACATTGCTCCAAAACATATATGTATGTAATGTCTGTATGGGGGTAGCTTTCAGTATTAATGGCCCCTCCCCAAATATTGAAGTAACCCATGACATGGGTATTAACACACCCCTATCCATGCTGGCTTTTGAACTTTGCACTGGTAACAATTCAGATAGTGCTTTTCCTCTTTGACTCTGGAGGACAAAAACCTTTGAGAGTTGACTCAGGGCCCAGAAAAGTCAGTAAAGTTACTGGTGGAGGTGATTTATGGCTTTTTCTTTGCATTTAACTTGCACATGTAGATGTAGTGGCAAACTGTAAACAGACAACAGTTTTCTAAAGTGTTGCGGAGATCTTATGGTAAGATCCTTAACACATTGTCGGAATGTAGTAGGGATACACCATTTTTTACGTGGAAATTATTTTCTTTTCCAATTAGCCTTTGATCGATACCAGGTGCTGATTTTCTTGAGCGAACAATACTTTTTTCATTATACAAAATAAGGTATCAAATGACACAAATAACACACATTAGAAGAATCTTAACAGGATCCTTCTGGCCTCACAGCTGAAAGAGTGCCAGTTTGAGCCTTGGCTGATGGCCTTTCTGTGTGGAAAACTGTCCGAAGTTATGTGTGTTAGGTTAATTGAGCACTCTAAATTGTCAATGAGACTGAGTGTGGCTGTGTCTGCTTCTTTGTCTCTCTGTGTTGGCTATGTGATGGACTGGCGACCTGTCCAGGATTTAACCTGCCTCTCGCTAGCTAATGGCCAGGATAGGCTCCAGCTTCCAGGGGACCCTAAATTGGTGTAAGGGACATAAAATATAATTGAATGAGCAAAAATATGTAGAAAGGTGATGTAGAACAAGTTATGTTGCATACAGTAACATATAACACAATATTCTTTGTTGAATTTAAGCTAATTAGTTCAGTACTATTTATGTCCTTCAAAATAAATATTTAAGCATAAATAGAAATAAATGTTACAGTAAATGCACACTAATGAATTGCATATAGCAAT
>JBAMHX010050559.1:0-18240 GCA_037177515.1 Pseudomugil tenellus
CCTGGGTTGCTCGGGGGGGGGAAAAAACACAGGTAGGGGGGACGAAAAAGAACCCGCGCAAGGGGTGGAACGGAAAAAAAAAACGGCAAAAAACCCCCCCCCCCCCCCCCCCCCCCTTCCCCTGCAACATACACAAAAGACGTGGTCATTTCAAGGCAATATGTTTGCAAACAAGTGCAGACACTGTTAATGAAATTTATTTCCTGTTGAAGGCTGCATTTATCCATCCATGCAATGCTGTTGCTGCAAAGAAGTCAGGACAGTCTCAGTGTATCTAACTTATATTCTGTTACTATGTTTTTATCATTATTATGCCATTATTTAACTTATATTAGCAGGTATATCTGAGAGTAATATTCTCCTTTATTTGTTTAATTATTTCCTTGTTTGATGAGTGGAACATATACAGTATGTAGTATGTGCAGTCTCGGCATCATGTTCATGTTCATGATAAAGGTTGGAAATGTTGACATTCAGCTGCACATTTCTGCACAATCAAGCAATGAATCTCCCTAGCTTGATTGTCATCATCATCCATAAAACAAGATTTGATCTATCCTCTGAGAAAAGAATCTCATTTCAATGTGTTTAATTGTGTTAATAGGTTAGTGAAATTACAGTAAAGTTAGATATTAAGAACATATTTTCATCCCACACCTAAAAAAGTTATTTCACATATTTTAGTGAGATTGGGTTTTTCAGATGTGCCATAAAATATTTTAAAGCTGAAATTTAATGAAAGAAAACTTTGCTCCTTAGCAACCGCTGTAACAACAAAAATATTTTCCTAAAATTTTATTGAAAGACCTGAAAAAATGTAGGCTATTTTGATGTGCTATCTGTTGGTAAAAAACAAAAAACAAAAACAAAAGAAAAACCAAGCAGACATTTAATCCCTGTTGCAGCTCATGGTTTGATCAGCCTTATTGTTGCATTGTTGCTCATTGTCTGAGTCCAGACCACATATCCTGGTCTTACTGGAAAAAGTACATCCTTTGCAAGCTATGCCACGTTAATGGAAAATGCACCACTTAGCCATTTGTGCAGCTGGTATAGATGTGCTCTTGCAAGATTTTCATTATTTCCAGTAATTCCATAAGACTAAGAAATTTACCAGTTTGTTTCGTCCTCTTGGAGACTTTGATTTATATGCATACAAAATTCTTCTGCAATCTCTTTGCCCCTTGTAATGACACTACCTTAAGGCAAAGGTAGTGCAGCAGAAACAAATAACAGTGGGGGCATTACACTTTTTCAGGGAAACCTACTTTTTGAACCTACCGTACATTTTAACCTGCTTCAGGTTGAACGGTGGATCTTTGGTCATTTATACAAAATTTAAAATGAATTTAGTCTTTAGGACACAGTTCAGCCTTAAATATATGTTAACGAACAGTAATGTAGTGTTGTGTTCTTTTTTCACAGAGAGCAGTGCCATGCAACTTCACTTTTTTTTAGAAACAGAAACACTGAAGTCAAACTCAAAGCTGGAATAAATATTCATGCTTGAAGAGCCAGGGAGCACAACAAAACTGTGGTCCTTGTGCCTGCAAGAGGTAGAAGGTGATTTGGCGGGGAATATGGATTGGTGTTGCTCCTCATGCTCTGTAGCTGCTGTTGCTAACCTTCCTGGCTTGATTGTTAACTCCAGTTTGACTATTGAGTTCATTGCTCAGTAGAATTAGAACTGAAACTGTAACCTGCTCCCTTATGTTCATACCTTCATTTATATTTATTGTACATTTAGGGAAATATTTTTGTATATTTATATTTATTACAGCAGCAAAAGGCTACTATTTACCACTCTGGAGACCAGTGACCATAGACTGAGTAACCTTCCCCCCATCTATCTGCAATTGGTTAACACATTGCTTTTGTTCATTAGTTGGATTGTAGAATTGACAAATCCGCACAGACAATTTTCAGGAGAACAAGAAAATATTTTGGAAGGAGGTGAAAATAGAGCAAAAGGGAATGTCTGGGAGGAAGGAGAAAGTGAAAACAGAGGATGGAAGGATGCTGAATGAGGGGAATGCAGTAAAAATGAGGTGGGCAGAGTGTTTTGAGAGGTTGTTGAATGTGGAGGAAGATCTGGATGCTGAAATTGTTTCGAATGGAAGGGAAAGCAGATTGAATGGATTGGATGGAGTTGAATGAAGCGTTGATTATGAGAGAGGAAGTTGAGCAATCTGTGGGAAAGTTGAAAGCAGGAAAGGTGTGGATGGGTGTACTGTGGAAAGTTTGAAGTGTGGTGGAGCGATTGTGATTGAGTGGTGTGTGAGATTGTTTAATGTGTGTTTGTAAGTGGGCAGGTGCTGCTTTACTGGATGAATGTGTGTTTGGTTTGTTTGGGTAAGGGTGATAAGTATGAATCTAGCAGTTATAGGGTTATTAGTTGGTTGGTGTCGTAGGCAAGGTGTATGGGTGTTGATTAATAGGGTGGTAGAGGTAGTGTATGATTGGTGAGGAGCAGTTTGGTTTCAGGAGAGGTAGAGTATGGGTGGACCAGGTTTTTATGGTGAAACAGGTGTGTGAAAAATATTTGGCTAAGGGGAGGGAGGTGTTCTGGCCATTTATGGATTTATGGCGTATGATAGGATTGATAGAGAGGCGTTGTGGGTCTTGTTGGGTTTGTATTGTATTGATGGTAGATTGTTTGAAGGCGTGAAGAGTTTTTATAGAAAATATGTGTGACGTTTCCGGGGTTGTTTAATGTGTATGTGGATGGTGTGGTAAATAAAGTGAATGCAAAGAGTCTTAGGTAAGTGGGTGAGCATGGTGAATGTTGGCAGTGAATAGAGTATGAACCAGTTGGTTGCAGATTGTACTGCACTAGTGGCTGATTCAGAAGAGAGCTTGGCATGTTTGGTTGAGGAGTTTGGAAGTGAAGTGAGGAGTTTAGAGTGAATGAGATACGGAAGATAATGGAAGGGGGGGTGGGGGTGCTGAATGTAGGTGACATTAGATGTCTGAGGAGTGTGTATGGTGTAACACGTATGAATCGTGTGAGAAATTAAAATGGGATGGACAGAGGGTGTAAGAAGAGCGCTGAATGCAAGAGGGATGACTCTGGTGCAAGGGAGGGAGGCGGTTCAGGACGGATATAAATGGAGAAAGTTCGTGTATGAATGAAACGGATGGGTGTGGTAGAGGACTCGTCTTAGGATGAAGCAGCAGGGGCAAACCAGTTTTGGCTGGGGCCCTGCTGTGGAAGTGTCCACACTGGGCTGTGCAGCTGACCCTGGTGCAGTGTGGTGTGGTCTTAGATAAGTCTTAAACCTTAAACCAAGGTGTCCTTTCCCAGACATCATCACCTGAGACGTTGGGTTGGTGCTGGCGTTGCCTGTGTGTCCGTCAGAGTGCTGGGTGGTCTTGGGGATTGTTGGCATGCTTAGGCGGTATCACCAGGTCCTGTTTTAAGGTGCCAGGTGCCAGGGCACTTGCTGGCTGGTGCTTGGGGTGTGGTCGGGGTGGCCATCTGGATCCAGGGTTCTCTTGGGGTTATATGGTGGGCGGGGCACCTGGCAGCTTGGTGCAGCTTTGGTTATTACTGTTATTGTTGTTGTTGTGGGTGATTTTTTGTAAATAATTTCAACCTGGAAACTCCCAATGTTTTTAGAGTGTTTTAATGCAGCATTTCTTAGTTAGGGCTGTGTGAGGGTGTGTGCCCTGTCTGGACTACCCCACAATAGGGCCCTGGTATATAGATACTTCATATATAGTATAATATTTTTTAATCTTTTTAAGTAAAAGAAATGCAAAGGTATTTCTAACCTTATTATTTATTCCTCCCTTTCAAAATAGCATTTGAAATTATATTTACTTTTCAGTGTTCAAAATTAAATATTATAATATGCAATTCTTGCATTGCAATATTTCTATCTAACATATGTAACTAAAAGTATTGTGCAATTTAATAGATTTTGTATAGGTTTTGTTACATTTGAATACAGCTATCTAAATGCTTATTTCACAATTAATCACTTATCATTAAAAACTTTATTGCTGCAAACATTTAAAAGGGAAAAAGTAATCTTTCAGCAATTATCAAGTTTAGTTGTGTTTTCAACTTGGTTGGTTGGTTGGTCGGATGATGGATGGATGGATGGATGGATGGATGGATGGATGGATGGATGGATGGATGGATGGATGGATAGATGGATGGGTGGACGGACGGACGGATGGATGGGAAATTGGCATCCCATCTTTGCACAGCAAACAGAAATGACTACAAAGAGATGACGGAGAAAAACAGAAAAATCTTAAAAATGCAGAAGTGGACAGAAGGAGTGAGGCGTTTAAGGACTATGTCAGCAATCTATGAAAGGACAAGAGTGAAGGTACAGAGGCCTTGTTGAACAGGACTTTTTATGCAGAGGCACGGCTAGCTGACAAGCAGCACTGATATGGAACATTAACACACACACACATCCACACGCAAACAGAACTCAGCCATCCAATGAAAAGCTGTATTACAGTACACATTAGAAGCTGTTAAGCCAGAGCAGATGTTTATTCATGACAAGCACAAGAGGAGTATATGAGGATATACCTGCTGCTTAGTGAGCAAACATACACACCCACACACATACACATACAACCTAACTCAAAATAATACTAATAATAATCAGACAAACATTCACTGAACTTGTTTAAATAAACAGCTGAGATATTAAAGCTGTTATTTTAAGAAAACATTTAATGAGAAATTGTAAATTTACATCCTCCCAAAACAAACCAAACATTAAAGACGGAAATGATGACTGAATGAATCAAACTAAGACTTTCCTTTCTCATTAATTTTGTTCTAAACCTTTATGGACAGAATATGGAGTTCTGGTGATGTTGAGAAGGTCCAGGATTAGGTCTCTGCATTTTATGGATGATGCGGTTCTGCTGTATATATCAGGTTCTGATCATGCAGCCAACTGCACACTGTCTGGGATGAGATCATAAGTACAAGCACCTAGAATGAGTTTTCACTTTAGGGCATCTGGGTTCTCCCTTAGAGAGAGAGGGTAAGATTCTCTACTAGAGATACCTCCACACCCAGAGAAGCCCAATGAGCATCTGTTTAGCAGGGATCCTGGACACCTCCCGAATGAGGGTTTTTGGGTATCCACAGTCTGGATAGAAGCTGGGCATGCTGGATGATTTATGGGGACATTTTGGGATTCCTGCTAGTGGAGCTAAATTAGGAAACCAAAAGCAAGAGAAGTCAGGATGGATGGATGGAAATTTCCCTTGTGTCTTTGTCTGTCTGTTGGTTTAATTCCTGATTGTTATTTATCAGTTGGTGTCACAGGCTTTTCTTACAATGGTACATCATATAAATAAAAAGGCCCTGCGATGGACTGGCGACCACCGCAGAGCGTCTCTCAGAAACACCTGGAGCAGGTGAGAGCAACTTTTGCTATTTCTCTGGGTTGAACTATCGATATGCTCAGTTTTTGGCTCTGTCCATCAGTCTGATGCTAATTCTTCCTGAAAACTGTAATCCTTTTTCATCCTTCACCACAGAGTCTGCACATTTTTCTGTCTGAGCGTGCTGACCAGCTTTTCCCTTTAAACCTTCCTGTTCTTTCTCACCTTAATCTCCTCAATCCTCAATAACTCCTTGTCCCCTCTCTCAAGGCTTCTTTGTCTCTTGTTCAGCAGCTCCTTCAGGTCACTGGTGTTACAGACACCTTACTTTCCTGGTGGCAAGAGTGTTTCCCACACAGTCCCACACATCCATATGTCTCTGAATATGAAGAAAATCCTGATAGCATCGCTGCAGAGTTCCTTCTACTTCCTCTGACCATCTCCCCCACTGTTCTTTAGTCATAGACTCATCTAAATAAAACAGACAAAAAATTGTTTGCATATTTAACATAAATATTTAATTACATATATTTACTTATTTCCTATACCTTTTACATCAAATTCAGGGTCACATGTAGGTTGGAACAAATGTTACAGTGTGAGAAGAATGACACACTCTGGACATTTCCACAGTTCATCACAAAGACAAACAACAGTTCCTACTCACCCTGACTGAATATACTAGGAGCTCCAAGCATCCACAGAGAAAACATGACAATTCCACACAGACAGGCTGTAACTGATATTCCAACCAGAAAACTTCTTGCACCCATGTGACTGTGCTAGCCACTTATGCAGTCCAACAAGAAATCCAAGGTTTAATTTTTTTCTTCTGGAATCAACGGAACATCAGAAAGTGTAGCAGAAATCATCATACATTTTCATGAATAAATATGGCTGATACGTTTGAAGAATATCTGACTTGATGAGTTGAAATGCAGCAGCAGCACAAGCAAATGTATTCAAATACAACGAACCCAAACAATAACCCATAATAATTGAATGACCCATCAATGTTCAAGCACACCAGAATATTCAAAATTGTCCAAATGTAAATATAACACACAAGTTGATCATAGTAATTACAAAAGGTTAAATTCTTGCTGAAAATACCAGCCTTTCAGGTCTTTACACGTGGTACTGGGATTAATAGGCGCTTTCCGACAGATGTCTTCTAAGAATGCAGTTCTAAAAACAATTAACTACAAATTCAGTTCTAATAACTATCCACCTCCATGAATAACCATTTTAATCTGCATTTGCACATGAGACATAGACCTTGATAGAGGCTGATGTGAAGCAACCAACACAGTGTGACATGTACTCTAGCATCGCTCCGAAACAAAAGAAAGCTCTAAAAAAATAAGCAGAGCAGAAAACACTGCTAAGGAACAAATATAGAGAGTGAGGAGGCTACTGTGTTATTTGTCTGAATAATTGGATTATTAGGAACAATTAAATCAGGCGGCTAACGAGGATAGAAGAACTCAGAGAGAACCAGGAGAAAAAGAATCGAGTGGCAGGTGATATTCTACTTTGTTTCATGGATGATAAAAGGACAGCGGAGCGCCCCAGACAAAGGAGATTATGTGTGAGCTTAATTTATTAAAGAAGTGCCGATTGTATCCATGTCCAGATCTTATGCTGGTACAGGGTGGAGCTACAATCCATGTGTTCTTATGGAACCCTGTCAGGACCCTGCCTCGGAGTAAGAGCTGAAATGGTTATAAGAACTGAGGGTCCTGGTCCCTCATTCCTATATGTCAGAATGCGCAAAAAAACGGGTCTAATCCTGAAAAGGTTATAGGAACGACAAAAGGTTCCTACAGTCGGAAAGCCCCTCATGCAGATCAACTACAAGCCAAATAGATCTTATGGAACTTAAAGAGGACTTTGGTGTACTTTGGTGTACTTCTACAGCTCAGTTCTCAGCTTTTTCTCATTATCTATTCATAGAATGTCCTACAAGTTATGCACAAGTTCATTTTGTGAATTTACTATGTATTTCCAGCAACATGAGA
This sequence comes from Pseudomugil tenellus, assembly GCA_037177515.1. Taxonomy (NCBI): domain Eukaryota; kingdom Metazoa; phylum Chordata; class Actinopteri; order Atheriniformes; family Pseudomugilidae; genus Pseudomugil; species Pseudomugil tenellus. The sequence goes on from JBAMHX010050559.1 coordinate 7,386, forward strand.
AATGAGTGCAACTTTGGTGAACCTATCTGGTTTCAATCTGAAATATTTCCACAGCAAAAGGAAAGTATAGAAAATCCTCATTCACCTGACCAGCGCTATGATAATATAATATTTCTTTTTAACTATAAAAGTTTATCTCTGTGATAATATCATTGTGTGATTGCTTCTGAGTTATTTCTATGCTAAAATCCATCCACCCATCTATTTTTTCCCACTTATAGATGATTAGGTTACTGGGGCTCGAGTTAAAACAGGGAAGTACAAACTCCCTTTCCTCAGATACTTCTTTCAGCTTGTCACTTCTTCCAGCAAATTTGGGAGATCCTGACACCGTTTACAAATGATCTCTACTGTGGTTTTGCAGAGTCATCTCACCAGGGAAATGTCCAAGAGACATCCTAACCAAATGTCTAGATTACCCACACAATATAGTAAATTAAATGAGATTTACAACTCTGTATAACACCTGGCTGTATGTATTTAGTCTTTTTCATTGTTAAATTAGAATCCATCACATATGCAATGAGGTCCAGGTTAAAAAGGCACTTTGCCAGCAGTGTCGTGAAAAGGGTTCATGACGTGCTATTTTCCATATGAAAATCTTTCCGGTGATGTATATATTTTAGTGAAAGCCAGAGTTTTTTTTTTTATCATTTAACACAGACAGAAAACTTCAGGCTTAGTTTCTTAAAAGACCTGATATTTATTTAAAAAAATCTCATTTTGACATCCAGCAAAACAAGCAAAAAATAAATAAACTTCCCTCAGTGGAAAAATAAAGGAATAAAACTGTTTGAACATATCATAGAAAATGAAAACTTTTTTTTTTTTTTTTACCATTTTATGTACTAACTTCACATTATTAAATCAGCAACATCAAATACTTAAATCAACTTAAATTTATTACAATTAAAAAATACAGTCCTAATCCATTGAACTCGCAGCTACCGATTGGGAAAACAGAATCTTAAGGCATCAAAACTATAATCATAAGCATATAGATTATTATCTAACCTAGACTATTCCATCTGTCTCCCAACATCAAAAACTTTAATGAAAATATGTTTAAACACATTTAAAATGAAATATAATATTTAATAAATCAAATATACAAATAATTCAATTCAAAATTATGCACAGAACTTATTATACAGGACATATGATGTTCAGGATGGGTCTGGGACAATGAAATATCTGTTCACATTGCACCGAGAAAACGATTGACAGCTATTTTCACGCCATGTGGTCTTGCTCATCTGTTCAAAGTTTCTGGCTAAATGTATGTAAAGACTTATCACACTGGGTTAAATCTAATATTCCTGCAAGCCCCACAATGTGCCTACTGGGTTAACTGGGCAAAATTAACACAAGCTTAATCTCTGCTAACTTAACCCTTTCAGCCCCTGCGTCCATTTGAATGGACATTATTTTTTTTATTGGTTTGGACCAATAAATATGTACTGTGATTGAGTCTTGTCAGCAATGGACAAAATATTTTTTGCCCAGAGAAAAAAATCAGGTCTGAAGGGGTTAATCCTCACTATTTTATGTATCGCAAAGAAAACTATTCTTATGAATTGGAAAACTAAACAGCCTGATTCTGCCACTGGGGCTGTGGTCTGGGGAGGCGGGGGTCGAGAATGTGTGTGTGTTGTGCGCCCATACACGTGCGGCTGCATGTTTATGGGTTGCCACGTATGTGGAAGGGTTGTGTGTCTTGTAGCATTGTGGTGGTGTATGGTGGTGCGTGGGTGTATCCCAAGGTGTATGCCAAGGTGGCCCTGCTTGTGTATAAGTAGTTACATGATGCACCGCTGTTATTTTAATGCAACACACTCAACACCACACACAAGTCCACAAGTCCAAACAAAAAAAAGTAAGATTTAATGAGGGATATTGTCTATGAAATGCTTCAATAAGCCAGTTCTGATCATGATTTTAACAGTGAAGGATTTGAGATGAACTTTGTTTTTAAACTATTCCTGAAAGTAAGTATCATTTCCAGTTTCATTCAAGATATAAAAAGCAGGACAAAATATTTAAGTCTTTTAGTGGATGTGTTTGTAAATGTAAAAAAAGTTCCCAGTGCAAACTCTATAGAGATGTGTTTAATCTTTATTTCCATGTCCTGAAACGCTGTCTTTAAGCTTCAGGCACCAACTCATAAGCCTTCAACACAGCTGACTTGATCTTCCCATACACAAACACACAACTCAATAGCAGATAGGGCAGAGTAAGCCTCCTGCACTTTTCCTGTCAGTACACAGGGAAACATTAAAGCACATTTGTCATCTGACCAGGTCCTAATTTCACATCTGCTTAAATAAAATTATGAGGCAACCATGTCAAATGATCAGATGTATATGGCCGCAACTGGGTTTCCTACCTGCTACTGACTATTCTCTCTTTTTAGAGCTTTATCCAACACATCAACCTCGGTGCTCTATCAACTTCAACAACTGCAACACTAAATGCGTCCACATCCACCATAATAAAAAATAACCAAATTCACAAGGACGATATTCAACAGGAGAAAGTTGATTGAGCACCAGCAGCAACCCAGACAAAGTGTGGAACAATCTCACTAAATACCTAAAACAAAACTCACTACACTCAACAGGGATGCCCCACACCATGTACCACCAAACGCACCAACCACAACTGACAGATCTTCCTGACTATGCCAAGAACAAAGCTCTCCACATCACCATGCAGCAACCAAAAGCAACCCGAGACACGTACAACCAAAGCAGGCCAATAAAAAAACAAAAATCTACCAAACCTGACACTCATGCACAGAGCAGGAAGGACATGGTACCAAATGATCCATCCACAAAGAACAAAGTAGATCCCACCCACATCAAGTACAGACAATTAAAAGCAGACAAGCCCCTGCTTGTCCCAATGGTAGGCCATGAAAAAAATATTCAAAGAAAGAAATTAAAAACCAAAACCAATGCTGCACCAGCTTAGTTGATCTCCCTGCCCCAGGCTGGTGAGCTTCTAAAAAAGGTGAGGCTCATGCCACTGATGAATTAAACACTTGCAATACATTAAAGAAGCAAATGGGGTGGGGTGGTCACAGAGAAATAAAACTTAGTGTACCATAGATGAATCAGTGATATTATGACAATTTAAATCATTTTCCACATCTTCTATCACTAATGTTGTTGTTTCAGAAACAGAAAGTCCTGTAGAGAAGTGTTTTTCAACCACTGTGGTGTGGTACACTAGTGTGCCATGACAAATGATCCAATTTCACCTAAATGCAATAAAAAAAAACAGTTATGGGTTTATCCAAAAAGGCCCGGGTTCCACTACTGCATATGAACATTTCTAAAAAAACCTTTTCTTTGTGTTAATTTTCAACAAAATCTTCACATTGTAAATGTATAATACTGTTCCTGTTTGGTTTGGGGTGTGACTAGTGATCTTTTCAATAAAGATTAAAACCCACTGCTGTAGACAACACATTTTCATTGCTTTGATGGTTTTAGAAAACTAACTTTCCAGAGTTTCTTCCATAAGGTTCATGTTACTTCTGTTATGAAGGACTTGCAACAGAATATTTAATCTGCAAAAACGAGGGAATAGACATTGGAAATAATCAAATTGGAGGCAAATCACATTAAATAATATGATAAATAACAAAAAGGTGTGAGAACAAATGAATGAGAGGTATGGATTATGGATTTCCATTATGAAAAATGATATATTACAGAAGCCCAGGTGTGCTCCATCTACAACTTGCTGAGTTGACACATACAGGATGTAAAATTCATCCATCATCCTCATCTAAGCAGTCAGTGAATTCCAGTCCTCTACTGCAAATCATCCTCAACCTGTCCTCTCTTTGTCTCCTTCAGTTTGATTAACTTTATCTTATTATATCAAAATATAAAATATTTTGAAGCTTCCATTGAACTTTTCAACTTTATATTGATAGTAGAATAGAATGTAATTTAAACTGGCCTTATTTTGTAGTCTTTCTGTAAAACCTGTGTAAATGGTTGTTGTATGAACTTTACTCCCTCAATCATGCTGACTCAGCCAATCTTCAGGTGAAGCCTGCATGGAGAATGTGTTAATCAGAAACAGAGTGCCCAGGGTGAGCAGCGCAAAGGCCCAGGGCCCAGAGAGCTCAGAAACAACCCCCCCACCCCCATAGGCAGAGGAGGCAACCCAGGCTGGTGGAGGACCAGGACCCCCCAAACCCCCAACCAACAGGAGCCAGCCTACCCCTCTGCGCATCAGATGCCCCGCCGGAAACCTGCCTTCCATCCAAACACACACACATCTACCTATCCACACAGAGCCTATCCCACTCCCCCCCAACCATAGTCCCCAGACACACACACTTCATACACACACCCATATGACCATGTACATACTCGCCCTCAGTCCCCTTACCCCCGTTTACACACCAATACACAGACATTGACCAATCCAACACATCCTTCTCTCTCCATTCAACATCTACACACACACATGTACACCTCACTCTCTCTGCCCACCCGACCACTTACTCTCCCCACTCTCCCACCCATATACCCACCTCCCCAAATAACAAACGTATACTCTCCTATCCATCTGTATCCTCCCTCCCTGCCAACTACCACCCCCACCCTTCCACCCCACTCACACCTACACACACCTACAGTATCTCCTCCTTCTCATGCTCTTCCATGCCCACACTTCCCCCTCACCTGCCCCAAGTTTGCCCCCTATGATACCTCAAAAGCGAGCAAGGGGAAAGGAAAGCCAGGAGACAACCCCCACCCCCCACCCCACGACCTCCACCAGCAGAGCCAGAGCGAACTCCAGGTGCATGGGACCACAGCCTGCCCCAGACCAAAGCCCTCTTCCCGGCACTGCCCAGGAAATGGGGGTGTAAAAATGACCTCCTCACTCCTCCCACCCGATGATAATTTTAATATTGATATACTTTGCAAACATCAGCAGAAAGTGAAGAAAAAGAAAATCTTCTCTTCTTTCCTCCCTCTGGACTTCCTTCATACACCACCAGTGCTTTTTCTAGGTTGATCAGTGAAAGAACATTCATCATTACGATAGAACAATGTGCTCGGCTGCAGTTCCCCTCCACTTTGTTGCCATAATAATTACAATTAAGAATTTGATTTAACCCTATAAAGCCAAATGTATCATTTTTGATACATAGATTTTCTGAGACATTTTGCATCACTTTATGTTTGAAAGTTGACTCAAAACCCTTTAGTAATACATTATATGATATTGGACCCCTGCACCCTGGTGGACACCAAAACAGAAGACAACGCCATGATAACTTTGATCTATCAAACGGTAAGAATACAATGATGAAACAGTTAGTTATTATTTTGCTTTTATTTATTTATTTTTATTTTTTATTTTTATTTTTACTTTTATTTTGGTCAAATAGAGACTTCATATTAAAAAAATAAGACTTTTCTCCCCAATTGTTCTTAGGTTGGGCTTCAAATGGTTAAAGAACTGCTTCCTTGTAGGCTTATAAAATTATTGTAAATCTCAATCTAAACTCAATGCAACTGCGTGAATCTCAGACAGCACTGAACTAGGATATTGTTAGGCTGAGTAATGAACAAATTCATTCATTTTCTACACTGCTTAGTCTAATTCAGGTTCACAACAGCTCCACTGTTTAAAACAGCTCCTTGTTTCTTTCATTACTGAATGAATTGATTAATCCAGGTGTGTCTGACCTCAGTAACCACAACAGCGATGGCCAGCCACACACGGAGTCTTCTTTTTAAAGTGATAAAACCACAAAACACATTGAAAAAAACTACTTTCAGGATCATTTTAAAGAACAATTAAGACTTACAGAAGGCAAAAAGCTCATAAAAGTCCATTTTGCATAACATGGCCCCTTTAACTGCATCAAAACAACCTTTTCTATAAGTTTACTTAAAAACAGTAAATTTGATAGATGTCAGTAGTTATCAAGATGTTTGAATTTAAATCACTCTTCTTCATAAGGGGCCTCACCACTGCTGTTTACAGGCAGTGAGGAAAACACCCGTCTGAAGAGAGTAGCTTACTATGTTTAAATGTTCAGACTCAAAGAAAGCATAAAATGTTTTAATTGCGATGTGGGAAAAACAGGTTGCTGGATTTACTTAGGAGAAAACTCTTTCAAGCATCTTTGCACAAATCAGAACAAAACTCGCCAGTATTTTTTCTAATAGAAACTATGCTTCAGATCTGTTAAAATCCCCATTACATTGAAATAAAGGGCTGGATCTAATAGCTTCATTTTTATTTCTGAAATTAACTGAAAAGTCAGTGCATGCAGCAGTTAGTTGTGAGAAAGAGAATCTATTAAAATCAGAATTAATTGAAAGTTCAGGGTTTAAAAGGAAATCTGGCATTGTTTTTATTGTCAGTTATAAGATTTGAGAAGTTTCTATTTAGCTGAATTATTGTAGATTCTGAGTTGTTCACATAGGATTTAACAGTAAATAGTTTAATTTGTTTCTGCTTTCCTACATTTTGTTTCCATTCCTTATTTTGCATGTTTCTACATGGTGGTTATTATTTGCTATTTACAGTTCACTGGAGCTGCTAGAATCAGTTTCTGATTTTAGACTGTGGTACAAAGGATCACCAAAAAATACCCACAAATCAGATACAATTCTGAGGAGCTTCCTTTAAAATTTTAAATAATGTGAAGCCATTGCAGAAGTATTATATTGTTTCCTCACAGTTATCCCTTAGTTGACTAAAACTGTTGATGTAAAAGAAGACCGAGTAGTGGTCCAACACAGACAGGCTGACAATAGTGGACACCAGTATTCTGTTGTGATTGGACTGTCTAACGTGCTGTTTAGAATTAATGCCATTTAAAAGATTTGAAAACTTGCAACATCCCCAGAGCCCTTGCATTCCCCCCTCCCATCACGCAGGAAGGTTAGGATGTTGGGAACACATCATGCTGGGTGTGGTTAGGAAACCAATCAGGGTGGTCTTGTTTGCTACACTCTGCAGTGGATCACTTTCCAGTTTTAATTACATGTATTCATCGAAAGACTAACAACACGTGAACAACTTTTGCATGTGTGTGTGTGGGGGGGGGGCGTGTTGTGTATGGTGGGCGGGGCTTCTATGGGTGGCACCGCCTCCATGGTGTGGTTTTTGACCGGGTGTTGTCTCCCTTGGGGCATGTTGGGAGGGAGAGATGTGGATGTGTGAGAGTGAATCTGAGAAGCTGACTATAAGTGAAAGGTGAGAGACTGGAGGGATTATGTTAGGGGGAGGAGGGACGAAGGGAGACTTGTGGAAAGGAGGGTACAGGGGGGGCTTTAGGTAGGGATGGTTTGTACCCTTAATTTGAAAAATGTTCCCCTTTTATTTTAAATCTCTTTTCTTCTTTTTCAAAAGTATTTTATAATTCTCTGTACAGCCCAGTGTAATGCTTTATGTTTTTATGTTCAACACTTTGAATTGTTTAGTAGATGAAATGTGCAATGCAAATAAACTTGCCTTATCCACCACTTTCTTGGCGGATAACCTTTCCCATAATCCATTGCATAAAATTATGCAGTCGGCTTGCCCCTTCTGTCCCTTACAGCAATATTGATTAACTAGTACAGTTCTAAAACTTACCTCAGAAATATCATTAGTTAAACAATTGTCAAAGATGGATACATGGGTCGCATTATTTCTCAAAAGAAGACAGAACAGAGAGTGTGTCCCAAAATCTACTCTAACAGAATGGTTAGATGACATCAATCAGTGACACGACATTAGCTATGTTTTCATAGAAAATTACCTTGTTTTTCTTGAGGGTGACAATGGGGATGAACTCTGTAACTATAAAAGCACAGAGGCTTATAACTATATGCATAGTAAAAAAAAAAAAAATAGGGAAATTATCGTGTAGAAAGGAGGGAAGACTGTCTCGAAAGCTGAAATGGAGCCAAGTCAACGCACTACAACAATCTAAACCTCTGGCGAGGATAATGACGAGAGAGAATAAAAACTGGGGACTGTTCCTGCATTATTGTTTAAGAAAGTACAAAGTCAAAGATTCCTCATGAACTAACCTGCACTAATAATATGAGTACTTACGAGGCTCTTCGTGTTGCACTTCAATAGTGCAGGTGGAAGCAGGTGTCTCATCACCTGCATTGTGGTATCTAGTTAGCCTTCGCCTCTAATTTGCTGGTGATTGTTTGTAGCCCAGATATAATTCTGGATCTGGATGCAGTTCTGTCAGTTTATGATAAACGAAATAATAGAAACAGACCAAAACTCTCTTGGGCAGGTGTTTTAACTTCAGTGCTGCGATCCATTGATGTGAAATCGCTTCATCTCTGCATCATCTTGCGAGTGACTTTATGGCCATAATATGCTCCATTCATAAAATCTGCATGTTGTGTATGTTTCCAACAACAGCTCTCGTCATCCCCAAAAACATTTGTGTGAATATATCAAATAAAATCCCACTTCTAAAATAGACTGTTATGAATGGTTGTTAATGAAGACTGGAAGTGAAAATCAAACTTCCTGGGGAACCGGGTGTCAAGGGGACACAGGAAAGTAGTGGAAAGGTGAAGGGATGGAGGTAAGGTGGTGGGTGATTGGGTATGGGGGGTGAAGCAGAGGCTGGGTGTGTGTGGATGGGCAAGTTTGTGGTGGGGGAAGGATATAGGTGGTTGGGGAGCAGAGTTGTGGGGGAGAGGGTGTTTGCGTGTGTGTGTGGGGGGATGGGGGGATGGGGGGGGGGCGTAGGGGGCACGGTGTCAGTGTGCGTGAGTGGATATGTAGGTTGGGATTTTGTGAAGGATGGGAGTTAAGGCTTAGGGTTTGGTGTGTTTGACGGTGAGGGGGTTGTTCTGGCTTAACACTGTACTCTATTTACTTATTCTGAAGAATTGGTTTTGGTCTTTGTTGTATCCCAAAGAACAAATCAAATTAATAAACCTTAAGCATGCACACCTACAGGCAATGCTCTCTTTAAAGAACAGAAAGTACTTTGAAATGTGGGCACAGCCTCATACTTTGCCCAAGAAGGGAAAAAATAAGTAAATGCTTGTGTGGGAGGTGGAGGTGAAAGAAATTTTGTTTGGTGGCTACAGCTACAAAGTCACAAACCATGATATATACATTTTTAGCCTCTGTCTGTTTTATACACAACCCGGTCTCACTCCAAATTGTGTAATAATTGTTTGTTCACTGTGCAAAACATGAGCACTTCACAATTAAGGCTCTGAAATTGTATCATGACCAGGTTTAATTTTCCTCATCATGTCTATGAGTACTGTATACTCTTATTGGTCATGTTACTGCAAAGTTTCTCCCTAGTGTGAACAAAAAACGTGGTGGACATTCATTTTATTTTCAGTGGAAGCTCCTATATTTTAGGGCAAATTGTGACTTCAGGTTTATTTTTATAACTTTTCTAGAGACAAATGTAAACTTTGTTTTCATACTATCCACTCAGTTTATGTGTGTTTTATTTTCAATTACATTCTTTCCGGTCTTTCAGTGAAATTGTAATAATGTAACATTTTTGTTTTTGCTAAGGTAGTTACTAAGGACACTACTAACGATAGACCAGAAGAACATTTTTTCATTGAACTTCAGCTCTAACATATGTTTTTGTCCATCAGATACATCTAATCTCACACAAATATTTGAAATTATCAGCAGGTCATTTGGAAGAACAAGGCTCGGATGAAAATATGTTCTTAATATATTTTTTATGTGTTTGAAGGTTTCAGAGTTTAGAACGTAAATAACATAATGCAATACTTGCTTCATTTTAGATTTTTTTTGTAAATGTTATTTATTTATGACATTTATTTTAAGGATTTTTTGTAGTTATAAAAAATAATTAATGTATCTAAATCTCTGTTGTTGCCACTCATTAGTACATTGTAGACCAGTGTTTCTCATTTAGGTCCCAAGGGATCACTGTGTGTTGTACATGTGTACAACACACAGGACCTTATTGAAATGAATGGCTCATTTTTAGGTTTGCAAAGAAGTAGATGAGCAGTTTGGTTTATCTGCATGCTGTAGTTGGAAAGAACTAAAACAGACAGGGCAGTCTGAGTAGCCTACCAGGATTTCTGAAATGATTGTGCGCTGCACAGCAGGCTATGTAAGAGACACAAAGATCAAAATGATTTTAGTCCTTTCCAGAATAGCCTGCAAAGGTTTTTAAACAACACCTTTATGTAAAATACTACTTATATGCTGCTCGGTGGCTGCAAACTGTAGTAGCTCTGTCTTAACTGTTTTTTTTTTTAATATGGGCATGAGCTTTCAATTTGGGTTGTCCAAGAAGACTTTTCATGCTGGTAAGAAGCTGTGCTATACAGGATATTTCCTGCATATTTTTTCTGCTCTTTAAAGACTTGTTATGGTAAGTCTCCATGGCAACGAGACTTATTTACCACCAAGATCAACTGATAATGCTCTCCAAATTCAAGATTAACAGTGAAATATCACTTCTAATCTCAATTTAATTGAAGAGAAAAGAGAAAAGGACGCAGTGCAGGGTGAGAAAGCGATGGAGATTTAAACCGGTTCTTCCAAATGTTGTGATGGGTAACGTTAGCTTGCTAGCTAACAAAACTGATGAGCTCCAGGTGCTAATGGAACATATCCTAGACTATAATGCATCTGTACACGGCTTCAAGACGCTCCGTGCAAACCACAATAAACACCTCAGCGGAAAACTAATGGGAGGTGGAGTTGCAGTACTGATTATCCAGCGGTGGTATCACTCTGGAAAGAGAAGATCTGCACAAGAGACATGGAACTGCTAGCTGAAATGAGCTACATGCTAGCTCCATGAGCCTACAGCTTTCCTGTCACACCTCCACTC
>JBAMHX010050582.1:0-18231 GCA_037177515.1 Pseudomugil tenellus
TGGATGGATGGATGGATGGATGGATGGATGGATGGATGGATGGATGGATGGATGGATGGATGGGTGGATGGATGGATTCTTGTTCTGTAAACCCTCAGCTGTGTCTAGTTGGCTCAGGTGGGCTCCACTGGACCATCCGTGATCATGCCTGTAACACGTTAATGTGATGTTTAAACAGCTGAGTCGAATGGATCTGACCTCTTGTCTTCTGTTAGCAACACTTTTACTTCTGAAGGTCTGTCTTAAAACAATCAATACTTCACACACTCTGACATCGACTGCATCCTGAATAAGACCAGCACGCTAAACATGATGGTGTTACAACCCTGAAGGTGAATCCCTGACACTGAAAAATGGACACAAACAAAAAGAATTTCCTTCTCTGCTGGAATCGGTCTGGAATCAATCAGCCAATGTTCATTATACGTTTGTGTTCTTTAGGCATCTGTTTTCACCACTGATTGATTTTATGTTAAAATTAAAGCCAGGAGCAACTGGATCAAAGTGGCGTTTACAGATTAATTTAACCGGTTGCTGCTTCAGTCCATGCTGCCATGAAACAAGCTAATGTCTGTTGCTATGGAAACAAAATGAAAAATTAACGGTACAGCCCAGCCTATGGGTAGTAATAATCACATGATGAATCCAGCTATGACCAATCTGCCATCCTTTCTAATCATTTTCATTTCTGCAGACATCAGAGTGCACGGCTCAGACAATTTCACGTGCACACTTTCGTCTCTCAATCAGCCGATAGGATGCTTCAGACACTGAGGATTTTCTTTAAAAACATATAAAAACATAGAAAAACTACTTTTAACCTTGATGGTCCTGAAACTCATCAGACACAGTCAATCTGGTTCCTCACGTTGAACTACGTAGTTTAACGTTTCCTGCAACGCTATGACAAGACATATTAGTGGAACCAGACTTGACACCAAACGTCCCATTGATGCAAGACATCCCTTAGCTACCAGACGTCCTTTAACTACCAGATGTCCCTTAAATACTGAACTTCTAGTTCCTACCAGATGTGCCTCAGCAACCAGACACTCCTTAGCAACCAGACATTCCCTTAGATACCAGACGTCCCTTAGCTACAAGACCTCCCTTAGATGCAGGATGTCTCTTAGCTACGAGCTGTCGAGTGGGCGGGACCTGACAAATAAATCTGTATTTTACTTGTCTACCTTCCATCTACGTCTACATGTTCTCTACACAGTTTGAAAGCTGATATCCTGAGACGTGGAAGATGTAAACTGTTCCTATTAGACCTGTAGATCTAGTAAACACTTAGTTCAGACCGTTATTAAATGCGGATTGTTTCTGAATCCATACTGCACTCCAATAACAGATCCAACTCATACTGCATGCTCCAGTTAACCCAGTGAATATCCAGTAAATCTGGATTCTGTTGATCAATTCATTCAACACAATTCAGTTCAGCTTTATATTTATAGCACCCCTTCACAACAAAATTATCTCGATAAATAGATACATAAATTAATTAGAGCCAGTTCATAACAAATAGCACAGTGAAGGAAAACCACCAGCTCTTTACTTCAGTCCAATCTCCCATCCTGAGCATGCATGAGGCCACAGTGGAAAGTAATAAACTCCCTTAATAGGAAGGAATAACATCCAGCAGAACCGGCACAGGGAGGGCAGCCATTTGCCTTGACCGGTTGGAGTGGAAAGGACAGGAAAGACAGACCAACAGACACTGTAACTTTTAGCCAGGAAGACCTACTGAGAGAAAATAAATGCATTATTGATGCCAATAGTGTCATAAGTTTCTGCATGGAATATAAGGAGCAGAGAGTGAAGGAAGTTATCAGTGCACCATGGGACATTCCTGAGCAGTCTAAGCTTATGGCTGTATAACTAATGGATGGTTAGACAACAAATAACTAAGATTGATTAAAAAGGAAAGTCTTAAACCTGTTCTTAAATCTAGAGAGGTTGTCTGCCTCCCAGTAGCCACACCGGGAGCTGGTTCTAAGAGAGGGGCCTGATAGCAGAAGGCTCTTCCTCCCATTGTTTTCCTTTAGGCTCTGGGAACCACAAGTAGACCTGCAGTCCGAGAGTGAAGTGCTCTGTTTGGAATATATGGAACTACAAGATCTCTGATATATAATGGAGCTTGGTCATGGAGAGCTTTATATGTAAATAGAAGGATTTTAAACTTAACAGGGTGCCAATGAAGAAATGCTAAAACTGGAGAAATATGATCTCTTCTGCAAGTTCTCATCAGAAGCTTTGCCTCAGTATTTTGGATCAACTGGTTTAATCACAAGACCAGCTGATATTTGAGTGTGAATATCTTCGTCCTCCTGTCCAGATATATACAACTCAGACTCCAGATGTACAATGGCATTGAATCTATAATGGGATTGAATCACTAAAATCTCTAAATCTCCCTCGACCCTTTGGCTTAATGCTGAACGATACCATCTTAGAAATCTGCGCCATTCTTACTTTTTCAGAACATACCTACACACATTTTTTAAGTCTCATATGTCTGGTACAAAGCAGAAATGCATAAAAACTCAGTTAAATAAAACAGACAATCTAAAATTTCTGGTGGATATTGCAGAAATGTTTGGTTCGGGTGACAGTTGGCTGGGTTTATTAGCTATAACAAGCATTTTTGTAAAGTATTTAGATTTATGGGAGATTGGAAGAAGCATTCAAACCCAGATTCATATCACAACCAGAAATACGTGCCCTCATTTATTCACCATTAAAGCCACAAACTGTTTGTTGCTTTCATATCCTCTGAAAACTTCCAAAGTCATCTGAGTTTAGCCTGAAACAAAACCAAGCACAGACTGAATCATGTCATGTCCACAGTGAAGTGCAGATAGTAATCTGGGGAGGAGTTGGGTAAAGAAGCTGCTCTGTAATATCCTGTGGCTGATGGATGAACTCCTTGTTGGACTGATAGCAAGATTGTTGTTCTGTGGGTGGCTTAAATCCAGTTGGCACTTTCTTTTGTAATGAAACTCAGATAAACAGGAAATGCTTCTTTTTAAGATGGTTGCATTTGTTGTTGGGATGCTTTCATAATTCGCCAGATTTTTATTTTTGCTAATTTCCTGCAAGGTTAGCATTAGCACGGCCACAACTCTCCGTTAAAATGGGTCCACCCACTTTCTATTTCAATGGTTTCCACCCAAGTTTGCTGGCTGGAGCCTCACAGCAGCTGCCAGGTAGGAAGCGATCTTGTCCACAAATCACATGGTTGATTCCGGGCTTCCCCTGACTACTTTGGATCCCATGTTGCCTCCTGGTGTCTGATGGAAACTATAAGGAAGTAGTGAGTCCCTCATAAGGAGAGATGTAGTGAAATCTTTTATCTCTTGGTTAGATCCTTACATTTTCCAGCCCACGTGCAACTGCACTGGTGACCAGTCTATTGAAGAGCCATTAAAAGACAATTAGAATAAGCTAACTGCCAGTACAGAAAGAAAAAACAAGTAGCATTTATCTCTGGTAAAAGTCTGACAGAAACCGTGAAACTACAAAACAGGATAAAATAACATAGTTGTAAATATCAGTGTTTGATTTAGACCCTTAATCTTTTAACCCTTTAAGCCTGATGTAAGTGCTAGCATCAATGTTGCACATGCTCCTGATCCTGACATATGGGCAGCGGTTAGCAACTCGCTGGTAGCTAGCTGAGATCTCTGAGAGGAGTAACTTAAACCATCGGCACAGCCAATCCAGTTACTCATTTAAACTATGTTATTTTCCCATCATGAAGTTGAATTAGTCCAGGGGACAACGTCTCTGTCTCACATCAGGGGAAAAAGCTGATCAATCAGCTCCAGAATTATTGCTCACCAGAATTTTATTCAGATGTCAGGTGGACTGGCATTCTGTCCATCAGTACAAGAAGACTTTCATTGTATTCATAGTGAAAAATATTGTTGTAATTATCCTAAACTGGATGTCATAAAAACTTTTTGTTGTTTTTAGATCATGTGATGCAATGTGGGCAGGTGCTCAGGGAGTCAGCTCAGGCTAACACCTGGACAGCAGAAGGAGATTTGGTGATGGAGAATAAGAGGGTGTCTTCTATGGAGACTCGGCTTAATATCGGCTGAGTTTGGATCATTTCTGCTCAACACACAAGGCACGTTTTTATTTTTGTTGGCGTTAAAGGATCAAGTATAATGCAACATCAGCATGTAAATGAGTTTTCATTATTTATGACATAACAGTAGCATAAGAAAAATCACCTGCCTCTGAGCTGTGATGTGCACAGATCATCACCATCTGCAATATTTCCTGGAAGAGCATTCGGTGATTAGGATATGTGGCTCTGACTGGCTCTGGAATTTGACTGAATTCAGTGGTTTAGTTTTAGCTGCAGCCCTGCTAGCAATGTGTGAACCCAGAACCAGTATGGACCTGTTGGCCTTTGCTTTTGCAGCCAAGAGGATTGAGCGTCTATTTGTGCTTGGATGACCCATTCATTCCCTATTTCCTCTGTTCATCATGTCTGTGTTTACATTTGCATCCAGTCTGACGTCAGTTTCAAGATATTATTCCCAGCAGGTCAGATATTACCTGTCAGTAAGTTGAAATGAATGCTCTCACACCAGCAAGCATCCAGACCTATAAATGTTTTATAAGCTAACAGAGGCTTGAACCCGGCTCCACTCTATCTCCGTCTCTTTAGATCCAAAAGTAACAGGTCAGCTTTGCAGTCATTAATGAAATACATTTTCTTTTATCCACCACTTTGTTGGCATACCCCGTTCTTATAATCCATTGCATAATATTATGCCAAAATTTGTTTAGCTTTTCCGGCTACATTAACAATAATGATAAACTAGTATTGTTTTAAAAGGTAATACTGCTTCAGAAAAAAAACTTAAAAATAAAATTTTCATTACTCAAACAATGGCCAAATCTCAAACATGGATACACGGGTTGCATTTTAATTAAAAGACAACAGAACAGAGAGATTAGTGTCCCATCGTCTACTCTAACAGAATGGCTAGATGACAGTTCAGGGCTCCGGTTGTTTAGCTCCGTTCACCGCGATCAGGATTCAGGATGTTAAAAATGTGAGTTTCTTTTGGGTCTATTGTTGCTTCTATATCCCAGCTTCCTTTTCTGTTTCACTGAAATTTAAACTTCATTTATTTTCATTAGCTAGTTGAAGTGAGAGCTAGCTACAGCCTCCACTGCTGCCTGCAGCGGCTCGATATTTACTTTGGCAAGCTGCCAAAAAGTCCATGTTTCTTGCAGGGATCCGATGTAAATAGGATCCTGCTGCAGAGTATTCATGGTTTTATAGTCAATTCCTTCTTACTAAGCTGTTGGTCCATGTTCATTTATTTCACTTCACCTTACTTCACTGCTGCCATACTTCCCTCCACACGGTTCTCATGCTGTCTCCGACAGTCGCTTTCTAAAAGTCACACAACAACACATTACACTTTTAAGTCGCCTTATGGTCATTAAATCGCCTTTCTAAAATATGTGTTTTTCCATTAATTTAGCAAGGACCGGAAGTGAAGAACCGAACAGGGGAAAAAAAAAGGTGTCATGGCAGCCTCCAGAGTTTTGCTCGGAAAGTGGTGGATATGCTTTAATGTGGCTGATTTTCATTCAACCTGGACTGGAGCAGGGTCCATGATGAGGAAGAAAACACTGACGATGATGATGGAAACCAACGTACTTCAGTTTCTACTTGAGATGAAGACACGTGAAGCCACAGCTGTTGGTTCTGACTTCAGCAAGGAGAACGAGGATGGGCAGATGATGCAGGAGGATAATCAAAGAACTGGAGGAAGAATAAGGTCTCTTCTTCCTCGTTGTAAGGTAACTGAGATAACTGCAACCAATGCCACAAGATCTTAAATCCAGGACGGACCTGAACCAGGTTTCTTTGTGTCACTTCATAACAATGTCATCTCAGGGCACTTTACAGACACGTCAGTTCAAGCCAATTCATAATAACTAACCTAGTAAGAAAAATCAACAGATTGCATTTAATCTTGATTTTAATCCAATCCCCCATACCGAGAGATACATTTGGACCTTCAACTGATTCATCTACTAGTGGCTTAAGCCTCTTCGGAAAATCCCCTATCGAAACATGGCTATTACCTGCACCT
The DNA here is from genome assembly GCA_037177515.1 of Pseudomugil tenellus. Classification (NCBI taxonomy): domain Eukaryota; kingdom Metazoa; phylum Chordata; class Actinopteri; order Atheriniformes; family Pseudomugilidae; genus Pseudomugil; species Pseudomugil tenellus. The sequence continues at coordinate 6,135 of JBAMHX010050582.1, forward strand.
GATCCTTATTCCCTCACTCCTATATAATACTCACCTGTCATTCCTTGTCTGACATTGTTGTACCTAGCAGCCTTTTCCTGTCCTCAGTTCCTTGTGTTGTTCCCCTTTGTGGCTCTGACTCACCTGATCACCTTTTGGATTGATCTCCCATTATCCACTACTTCCTGTTCCTGGATCTCCCTCAACCCGTTTTCCTGATCTGGATCCCTGCCTGTATTCCTGTTCCCCTGTGGCATGACTTCCTGGCAGTGTTGTGCCTGAAGGCATTCAATGAACGGCTTTCACTGAACACGTTCACATTTACAGTGAACAGCAAACTTAACGATTCAGTTTTTTATTCTGAGAACGTGAACGAGGGCTTGAAAAGTTCGGTTTTACGACACTCTTTACGTCAAACACCATGACGATCAAGCATGGCTAATACTAATTCCCTCGATTCATTCATCCATCCATCCATTAATTATCTGCCTTTTATTTCCTGAACTAGGTTGCGGGATGGGGGGCTGACATTAGGGCAAGAGGCCCCACGATTCAGACTCTGCTAAAGCCATAAGGGCACATGCTACCGCGCAAAGCAATTACGTTGTTTCCCTCAAAAAGTAAACACAGAAGACTAAAACCTAACTTGAATAACCGAGAGATAAGAACATAGCAAGAAACTTGTGAGACAAGAAGTGAAAGAACTCCTGGCAGCAAGAGCTGATGAAAGTATAAGACAATGTGAGGGAACAGCGCAGGATTCTGTCGTTTATGATCATCAAAGCCAAGTTGGAGGAAAACCAGATAAATAAAACCAAACAGCAAGTGATTAACAAGCTCAAAACTATGAAGCGGCAATACCATGAGGTCAGCAAGCATAATAGATACATATGCAACAGTAAAGGAGCTGTTCTCAACAGGTAACATATTCTGATCTAACAAATGAAAGTTAACTAGTTCTTTTTTGGACATATGAACTTAGCTCATTTTAAAAAAGATCTATGAACATTAAATAGTTAATTTTTATCAGTGTGAACTGAACTTTGAGCTAGTTCTCTTTAAATATGAACTGACACAACACTGCTTCCTGATTCAGACTAAAGGATTCCTCTCTGCTCCATGTCTCTACTTCGGACTGGCAATAGGACCGACCTGGATCTCTCCATCATTCTATGTTTGGATTTAATAAACATAATATATTCAGTTTCATTCTGTCTCCGGGCTTCCATTCGTTACACACATGTCCAAACTCATTGCACACATAAAAATGCCAGTGCACAATAAGGGCTGCATCTTTCAACAATGCAAAATAGTGCATCTACATCCAGTTAGAACATCTGCAGCAATGCATATGTAATATTCAATTGTGTTATTATTTTTCACACAATTGTAAGTGTGTTGTGGGAGAAAATGCAAACATATTAATTTATCATCTACAAAGAGCATCTACAAAGTGATCTATCAAACCTAAAGCAATGTTGCTGATAGAAACTCATATATATACATTATATTAATTTTTAACATATTTCTAAATGATGTGCAGTCTGTGCTGGTGTCTGCTCACATGCAAAAGGCATCAATACAAAGCAAAGAGACGCAGAGAATGCATTTTTGTGTGAATAATTTTGGGATGAACGAGGAGGAAAAAGTAATCAAATATATTGTTCATCCAGCGTTTGTGGTTTGGAGTTGTTAAAGGAACCCAGGATGGATTTGGAGCCATGTGGTAGAATCGCCCAATACCTCCAATGACACAAAGCTATTTACAAGTCTGCACTTTTTGCATGTGAATAATCTCACCACATGGTAGCTGTCACAGCTGTGGTTTTTTAATACCGTTTTTCCAGATGTGCTGTCAAAAGTTGTAAATACAAGATGTCGCCAGATGGCCGTTATTAGGTTTGCACACACTCTGCAGTCATTAACTGACACGAAACAAAGGTTTTTTTTTACAGTATAGCTGAATTTACCAGAGTAACAGGAGTAAATGATTTCATCCATGTGTGTGACTTTAATCTGTTAATTAAATTAATCTCTGGTTCACAGTTTTACCAACAGAATTGGCTTTTCACAAATTTGTTGCCATTATTTTGTGGGGCGTCAAATTTCTTTGCTCTTGGTCTCAGTTTCTCTTCAAACTCCCCAGACTGCAAACCACAAAACTCGCAAAACCCTCTTTTAAATAGGCCATCTCCAAGATGTTTGAACCTGCCACAATCACTTTTAGCAAATCACCTCCAAATCGTGGTTCACTCCCACGTACAAAGTTCAATATTGCACACTCAAATTAATACCCCCAAATTGGGATTTTTATAGATCCAGGTCAGACTCCATTATCCGGCATGTCCGGGTTAACAGGTGCTTCACAACTCATTCATCAACACCCCTCAGCTTCCACTGAGACATGCAGGGCAGGGGGGCCCGGCATGTCTTAGGCATGTTGCTACTCCAACACAGCTGAGTCAGATTCATGAACCTTCCCATAACATTCTTTGCAGCTTGTGATAATGAAGGGTTGCTTCTAAAACAAGCAAGGCAGGGGGGCATGAGGACTGCAATTGAGAAGCACTGCATTATTGTAATACATGCAGGTACAAATGATCTTAAGTTGCAACAGTCAGAGACTCTAAAAACGGATTTGATCAATCTCATCTACAACATCCAACAATTGAAGTCTTAGTGCATCATTTCTGACCCATTACCTTCACCTTAATATGGTGATATGAAGTTCAGCTGCTTCTGATAACTTCATATCTGGTTGGAAGGCTACTGTCACTCCATCAATATTCCATACATTGACAGCTTCAAAACATTCTACAATAGACACCTTTTTACATCCAAGGACCGGAAAGCCAGGCTTAGGGCTCATTATCATATCACTCTGTGGGCAACAGGTCAGACTCGGGCTTTATTTTTTTCTTGTCAATTAAAGCCATGTGTTGTAATCATGTTTACTTGGTGTAAATGCCATCACTTGAATGCAGCACGATTCTACCCAATGCCCATTCCAGATTTTGTTGCAAATTATACTCTAATAGGTCGTGTGGAAGGAAAAGAGAAACTATGAGGCCGTTAGTGACCTCTTGGCTTGCATTCCGGGACGTTTATGTAAGGGAATGATGTGATCTCTGCACAGGACAAACATTCCTCTAAAAGGAAAGAACAACTGGGGAGGTTAGCATTGTTTAGGTCAGAGTGACTTTTGCTTTCAGCTCTGGGCCAGACCCATGTGTGTGAGGTCCAAGAATGCATTACTATAGCAACGAGATGGGGGAGTGGGCTGCAAGAGATAAAAGTTTAGTGTTTGGACTCTGTCATCAGTCCCTGGTCTTGTATCTCTGGTGTCAATTCTTGGTGAAATTCGGTACTAAGTGTCTTAGCAGCAGCGAACGTGCAGCTGGACACGTCATCAATGAGAGAAGGACTGGACTTACTTCTGATACCGTCATTTGTATAAGCAGAAAATTCTCTTGAAGTTTTAATAACAGGATTTTAAGTGGGTCATTTAGTGGCAATGTTTAGTGGCAAATCAAGTGTTTTGTGTGGGCTGCTTAGTCGCCCCCCCAAAACATGTATGTACAGTAGGCTATATTTAGTAGTCTATACAGGATTCCTACAGTCATGATAAATCTCGAAAAGTTATGGAATTTTAAAATAAATTTCCAGGCCCTTGAAAAGGTTTTGAAAATATTTATTTTAACAGACATTTTAGAAAAATCATGGAAATATATGATGTTTCATCGAATATCTGCCTAAAATTGAAGTCTCACAAAAAAAATTGCCATAGACTGTTGCTATATTTTGGTGTTGAAAAAAGTGCAGAGTCTGGTGCACAGTGCGTTTGGACTGCAAGGATGCCCACACATGTAGAGGAAACTGTCGTCTCCACAACAAGTGTGAATCTGCATATTCTGAAATTAAAATGTGAGAAAATGTACTGAAGTGCGTCTGTCTGGTGTTTTTTGGTTTTACAGTCACCATACTGTACATTTTGGATGTAGACCTAATAGAGCCTAAGTCACCATTTTCCAGTAAGATCCAAAGTACAGACCTCTAAGGAACACAGGATAAGACATCTATTTCATCCACTATTGTCTACTTTTTAGAGATCGCTTATGTCCCATGGGCCCTACCGGATGGGGCGAGATTTAGGCTCTCTATCTTACAAGGTGTCATGATAATCAGTATTTGTTGGTCATGGAAATTCCCTAAAAGGTTTTGGAGAAGTTATGGAAAAGTCATGGAAAATCACTGGTGAAAAATGTAAAAACCCTGCAATATGTTAATATATTATAGCTTACGCTTGGAAAGAATTCTTTAGTTGTTCATGTTCACTGCAGATCAGCAGTTCTGGTCATTGTGAGCGAGCCTTGCACCTGCGCCATTAAAGGGGTTGGTGCATAACATGTAAAGAACTTGCAAAGGTTTTGAAATGTTAAAAAAGTTAAAGAACATGCTTTGATGTTTTTCAATTCAATTCAACTTTATTTGTATAGCGCCATTTCACGACAATGTTGTCTCAAGGCGCTTCACAGAGATCGGCCAATTAAAAAAATAGCCTTATATAGAGAACGAGCTAGATTGCATTGAATCTTGACTTTGATCAAGATTTGATGCAATCTCCCATCCTGAGCTGCATGAGGCGACAGTGGGAAAGAAAATTTCCTTTTAACAGGGAGGCAGAACCCGGCTCAGGTAAGGCATCCGTGGACTCGCTGGGATTACAGGGACAGGAAAGACAGATTAATACATTACAGCTTCTATCCAGGAAGACCTGCAGATAAAGGAAAATAAGAAGTAAGAACTGCAAAAAAAGGAAAAAAAAGAGAAATAAAAACCTGCAGAAAAAAGAGAAATAGGTTAATGATGCCAGTACTGTCTAATACATGGAAAATAAGCAGCCGAGATAATAATTGGAAGTCCTCAGTGCATTATGGGATGTCTGGTTAGACTATCCTTAACTGTAAGATTTGTTGAAAAGGAAGGTTTTAAGTTTTATTTTAAAGGCAGAGAGGGTGTCTGCCTCTCATACCCACAGAGGGAGCTGGTTCCATTTTCGAAGCTTACATTTGGATATAAATATTCATTTATTTATACATTATGCAGGTCAATTGTTGTTTTTCTTTTTGGTAACTTTTTATATTAAGTACTTGGTTAATCTTTAATAAGTACTGAATTAACAATTGATAAAGCATTTTTATAATTTTATTACTCATTTGTATGGGGTTTATAAGCACAGTCGTACGTGTTTTACTCATAATTTATCCGACAATTGATTAAAAGTTATTAAACCCTGGTTTTATCATTTATAGACAACGTTTCTGACATTGATACTCATTATTATACACATTATAAAAACATTTATATATGTTTTACTCTTCATTAAAAAGCTAATCTACAATGAGGAATTTATTGTATTTTCATACTCTTCAATATGGATTTAGATTTTTAAAATGTGATATTTCATCATTTATAAACCAGTTATAACTTTATTTTTGCTTACAGTGTTAAGGCATGTACTAACAGTTAGTAAATCTATTAGTAAGTATTCTATAAAAACCTACAAATTTCCTTTTCAATCATCATCCTGTAAGCGGTTAATAATGTAGGAATTCATAACAGTAAGTATATAAAAAGCACTTACTACTCGTTTATTAAATATATGTTGTGAGCTCATCTAAAGCGTACACTATTTATGCCTTATAAAGCATTTATTAATTACAAAAGGTAGTAATGATTAATAACTCACAACGTCCTATAAGCAGTTTATCATGTAGGATTTCATTACTCCAGCAAGATACAAAACACTTACTACTCATTTATTAAGTATATGCTACCAGCATCCAGACAGTGGAAGTAGAGCACCCAGTGATGGAGCCAAGCCTCGGTTCCCACCAGGTAATGAATCTAGCTGAAGTTGACTCCAAGCTCCTGAGAACAGTTGAAACATTTGGTAGGTCAATGCACTGTAGTGTAGTTGACTATTTATTTATTTATTTATTCAGTCACATACATAAATAAAAAAAAAAAAAACATTTGTTCAGTACAAACAAAACATTTGAGGTGACTGAATAGGCACAGGCTTTGACAAAGTAAGCTACCCAAAAACATATTTAATATTACTATAAAGACAAAAGAAAACAAAACTGAAAAAATCATCCAGACATAGAATGATGAAGCAAAAACTTAAAATAATCTCCATTCACAACTTTTTTTAGAGACCATCCTTTTAAAAACAAAAACTATCAATGGGATAAACGTCCCTTTATTATTGGACACTTTGACAAAAAGATTTTTATGTCACATTTTCATTCAGCCTAAAATTCAGCCATGCTATATCTGGGGTATGTACAAGTGGGGATCACTGTACTGGACCCAGTGCTTCGTGTTCGGCGTTCTAATTGTTGAGGACCCACCCTGTTCCATGTCATTACATAAGCAGAGGGAAATGCTACCTGGGCTGTTGGGAATGAATATCATATTAACTTTATTAGGAATATCATCCTTTTTTATTCTCCATCCCTCAGATTACACAGACTGCACCTGGTTGGAGGGAAGAACTACAAATTTGTCGTGTGATGGAGACTGAGCAGAGTGAAGAAGGTCTCAGTAAACTACGAGAGTATTCACAGAACCCTGTTCAGATCCCTGTTGGTGCCACATATGCTACATTTTGCTGCTATAGAAGCTGAGCTGTGTGGTTCAAAAGCAATGGACTGATTGCTCAAAACGGTGTGTCCCCCAAGCTGTTCTGGTATTTCCTAAGGAACATGGAGCTAATTTTGATGTGCTGCAGGCAGAATATCAGCTGATTAGGGAGTTGTGTTTCTTATGATATAGACGGCAACAACCAGATAAGGATGAAAGGAAGAAGCCGTCACCTATGCTCCGAGAGCTTTTAAAGCAATGGGATCGGGTAGTTGAAAAAGATAGCATCCTTTTTCGACAGGTGGAGTCACCAGAAGGAAGACCTCTTTGGAATAAACTTTTATTGCCACACAAACTGCACCGAGATGTCCTCATCAGTCTCCATGACAACCATGTGTAGATATGGTGTGGAACGCACAATAGATCTCATTAAGGAGGAGATGTTACTGGCCAGGTATGAATAGCGCAATAGAAAATTATTGCAGATCGTGTGAACGCTGTACACTGTATCCTATTTGCACTTTATTGATTTGAGGTCAATTAGAGAAATATTTCCAGAGATACAGCCAAAAATCTGATTTTTGGTCCTTAAAGCACCAGCTAGTGGGGAAACCATAAATCCAAGTATCGTGAAATTCAATACACATCGTACCCTTGGGGACCTGAAGACAAATACAGAGTAGGATGTATCCTGTCCTGACGCCACACCAGGCTGGTTCAAAGTTTTGACACCAGGTGCAGCTTTGTGACTGAGCATGACTGAGCGGCTTTATATAATTGTATTGAGTCTTTTCGAGGATTGGGGAACAGGAGGATTGGGGATATACCCCCCGCCATTGCTTCCGATGGTATGGGCCTTGTTTTGGAATATCGATGGTCAAGTCCATATTAAATACGTATTACGTCACTTACTGAGCTTTCACACAGTGACACAGTTTATTATCTACATTTCTAGAGACATCATCATCCAGCAATGTTCTGGCTGAAGACGATGCTGGACTCAACATTGTTAGGGAAGATCTCCGAGAAGAGACGGGAAAAAGACATTAAATTAGAACAGCATTATACTTGCTCAAAACAGATCTGGATGAAGGGAACTGATGTGTTTTTAGTAGCTTGGACTATGGTAATGGAGGGTTATCTACAAACCATTAAGATAACTGAAAATAGTGTTGCTGGTGGTGTCTTCACGAGACCAGAAAACGGCAGCTTTCGTTCTACAAGCAGCTATGAATGGTTCTGATCCTACATATGACCAAGCACAGTATTTAAATAGCAAGGACATTGAAAAATGGCTCCCACCACATATCATGCAACAGGTTGCATTTCTTGTGGTTTTTAATTCAGCCTTGCTGCTTGTTGCCAGGAAACAGCTCATCTGAGTTTAACCTGCTGTAACAGAGGTCAGTGTAGGCTAATTTAGTTCATCTAAACTATAAAGTTTTATTTTTCTGAACTGGGGAGGTGGGAGACCACCTAAGTGCAGAGACTTACTTTGAGCATGGATTTATCTCTGCTCCTTGCCGGCTTTATTTCCTGAACCCTGCAGCCTGCAAGCAGGTGATAGCTGAGCAGGAAGCAGACAATCCTGTTTTCTTTTCCTCTCCTGATGCTGAGATTGCTGCTCTGGTCATGTTAAAATAATTTGCTCAGTATTTGGCTGAATGATTGCTAGGAAATCTACAGAGAAGTTGCTCGTCCTCAGATTTATGTTCTTCCAAAGACGTTTCTGAGAATCACCTCGGACCATCATTGCTATCAGCTTCTTTGATGAGGGTAGAAAAGTTATGATACAAGAGGAAGCAAGGAAATGGTTTCATTTTTCGTGTCTGATGCAGGAAAAATTGTGTTCAAGATGAGATGTGTGGGTTTAATGGCTTCTGCATGTGGGTGGAGGGTGTCAAGGTAAGACGCTGGGACAAACGGCTCTGTGACATTTGAGGAAACAATCAGCACTTGAAGGCCAAACAGCTGCAACGTGCAGGTCTGTTGTTATGTTACCGCCAACTATGTGATGATAAACAGAAAGTCAACCACTGGCATAATTACATTTACTGCTCTATTTATGCTGAAACATTATACATCCTGCATTTGTCTTGTTAGCTTCAAAAAGACAACACATTCATGGAGTTTGCATTTCATACTTTACAAACTGAGAAGATTCCTTAAAAAAAAGCCAAGTCGCGTCATGCAGCTTTCATTTGTTTGTGTTGAAAGTTTTTTCTTCTGTAGGCTGGTTCTGCTGGATCAGTAAAGTTCTAACTGATCTGAACAAAGCAGTTCAGCTGTAATACAAAAGGACACAGTGGGGGAAGGGAAGCTACGCTTCTCTACCAGAACCTAGCTCTCCCTCTGGGCTTGAGGTCCAGCAGATGTTCCATATCTGTCAGAAAGCTCATTAACACAATGTTGCTGCTTCCTGACCTGACTAAACAGGCTCAGACAATCTGCTGTTCGTCACACATCTTCAGCGACTAAAGTCTTTTGCATCCAAACTTTAGACTTCTAAATGTTTCTGAAAAAGTTGTCTTGTGTCCTGATGTAGTCATGCTGCTGCTGTTTCTTTCTGTACAGCTGTTTGCTGTCTAGAAGGTCATGAACCAGACATTCTACGTCTGTGTCTGCAGCTTTTTATTATCCTTTATTGTCGTCTCAGAACCATTGCATGAGGGGAAAGCTGATTTCTAAGGACCCAAGGTCCTTTAGGGCCTACACCCTCCAACCTTTATGACCACATATTATCACATAGATGTACATTATTATTAATAGATCTGAGCAAAAAACGAAGACACAAAGGCAATATTTATAGTTATAATCGTTTCAATAACTTCTCATAAGAATGGTTCGGTCAATGGTTTGTTTTTCTTCAGGGAATATGCTTGCGGGCAAATTAACTACAGATTTGTTAGGAGAATAGAGTGATGCTCCCAAAAGGCTCAAATCATCAGTTAAAAACTTGAGAGGGAAGCCAGGTGGAGCAGCAAAGCAGCAGCCCAAATTATTAGAAATGTCTTTTCCAAGAATGGCAAGAGCAAAACTATAGAGGGGTGAAACAATTCATTCATTCATTAATGATTTAATGAACTGATTCTGGTGAGGACTAAAAACAGAACGTAGAGACGTTGAATCAAAATGTCTTTTGTTAAACTGAACTGAACTGCCACAACGGCACAAAGTCCTTCCTCTGCCAGCACAACATGAACATTCACTCAGCTACATGGCTGCATTGAATTGTATTATGACCAGACTGCCATCTTTTCTGATAGAAATTGAAGCCAATTTGCAAGTGCAAAAAATTGTACTTCACCCCTCACTGCCAGAGGATTGGCTGTTAGAGAGAGCAATGCCCATGTTAAAATGTCCAATTTCATAGTTGAAATAAACATGTTTACAGAGTGGCTCAATAAAACGTTTTAGGTTTAATGGGTCAAATTTACCATCATGGGGGGGGGGATTTTTTCTAATGTCCCACTTTCAATGATAGTCTTAAATTTAGAGGTGTGTCTTTTGATTGACATGTGTCAGAAGGGCTATCAGCAATATAGTGCTGATTTATTGACAGAGACTACTTATTGTTGATTTTTCTTTCCTGACCTCTTGATACCAAAAAGGTGGATCAGTTTGAAGTATTTTTACTATGGGCTGCATCCACAGCTCCACCTCTTCCTGAACTTCAGACAGCTCCTTGTTTCCTGACTTTCATTACTGGATGAACTAATTAATCCAGGTGTGTCTGACCTCAGGAACCATAACAGCAATGGCCAGACACATCTGGATTAATCAGTTTATCCAGTAATAAAAGAGATGAAACAAGGAGCTGTTTAAGCTCAGAGGGTAGTGGAACTGTGCATAAAGTCAATTATACATCTACAGGCCAGAGGGGGGAAAGGAGCAACAACTAAATTAAGACACATAAAAACATTTATTTCAATGTAGAAGATGCAGTCAAGTGGACAAGACAGATATGTACAGTTTCTATTCTGTGTGACAGATGTGGTGGAGGAATCACACGCAGCATCTGACACATCTATTAAAATTAATAAAACTGTTTGAATCAACGGGAAATGTCCCTTCCCTGATATTTATTAATGTCACTGGTAAAATGTGCAGTTTGCAGAACCGACCAGAGTTTAATCATCTACGTGGACTGTTGCTAATCTGATTAGAAGTTTTTCTTCGTATTATTAATATGCTAAATGTGAACTTTTATCTTAATTTAGCTTGTTCATCAGTCAAAATTAGTTGAAACGCTCACTGCAAACTTGTATTAACCAAATAAATTATTAACTCAACGATTTATGATTTTATGTTGCGTATCCAGCTGCGAGACATAAAGCGTAGTAAAACCACGGTTTTTATAAAGATAACAGCAAGTCGTAGCTTTAGCTCGTACACCTCTGTTAGCTGGTTAGCCAGCTTTAGATCCGGGTTAGCTTAGTGAGCTTTTAGCCACAGGCAGCTCGGAGTTTGATGGATGTCAATCATCCATCTTCACCATTAGGCCTCTCAGCTCAACTTCTTTACCCATTTTTGGATTTTCTGGTTATAAAAACACACTAATGGCAACGGTGGGACCCGCCTATGGGCTTCAAATCAGCTCTTCAGAAACCAACAGGTGACGTCACGGATGCTAATCATTGACTATACAGTCAATGATTATGACGCATTCAAGTTTTACTCAGTAATTATGAGCATTAGGTGGTGATCCATTATTTTATGTGTTAAAATCATAGACAGTATATAAAAGAAGAACAGAGCCTACCAGTAGGTTTCTGAAGCGTAAAAGTGAGACTTTTTGGACAGTTCCTACTTTCACAATATTGGCAGCATTATGTGTGAGTTTGCTCCCGGAAAATGCAAAAATGGTGAAAGACGTGAAGTTATGAGGGGGCCTGTGAGCTTTAAGATAAATGATTGATGTCTATCAAATTCTGAGCTGCCTGTAGGTAAGAGCTAACTGAGCTAACTCGGATCTAATGGGATCTAGTTGGCTCTGCTAAACCGCGTTTGTGCTACACTCGGCCTTCTTGCCCCGGATATTGGATACCTGTCAATCAACAGGACACGCTTCAAATTATGCTGAATTTGAAGATTAAATTATCCCTGAATGGATGAGTCTTTAATTTTTTTTTAAAAAAAATCCCCTCCTCAAAGATGTCATGGAGATAAACTCGACTCATTAAATCTAAAACATTTTTTTTACCAGGCTGTAAACATGTTTATTTCTGCTGTAAATTTGTGGGGGATTTTTTTAACATGGGAGTCTATAGAGATTTGTTTTGCAGCCCCTAGTGGATGAAGCGTGAACTGCAAGTCTGGCACTTCTGCTTAGGCTTCACTTTTTCTTTTTTTTTTTTTTTTTTTTTAACCTGTCTTGTCCAGCATTGTTGCATGCAGAATGATTGTCTGGCTGCTGTTTGGTGCCGGACAAATTTACTCTATCAAGTAGGGATTTATACTGCATGTATAA
>JBAMHX010051938.1:0-18011 GCA_037177515.1 Pseudomugil tenellus
CAGCAGCCAGACAATCATTCTGCCTGCAACAATGCTGGACAAGACAGGTTAAAAAAAAAAAAAAAAAAAAAAAAAAATTACCTTTGAAAACGTAAATGATAAACAGAATGGAAAGCAGACAAATCAATGGAAATTAGCTTATGTTTGTTTTATTTAGAAAATAGTAGATGGGTTACTGATCCAGACTGATGTCTTAATCATTATGTGAAGGTTTTTGAGGTTATTGCTGTTGTAATGGTATTGTTTTTATAGAGGCATGGTTATAATGATGGTAATGTTCTTTTAATTCAATTCAATCTTATATGTATTGCGCCATTTCACGACAATGTTGTCTCAAGGTGCTTCACAAAGATCGGCCAATTAAAAAAATGCCTTATATAGGGAAACAGCTATATTGCATCGAATCTTGACTTCGATCCAATCTCCTAGCAAGCAGGAGGCGACAGTAGGAAGGAGAACTCCCTTTTAAAAGGAAGGCAAAACCTACAGCAGACCCCGGCTCAGATGAGGCAGCCATTTGCCTTGACTCACGGGAGTCAGAGAGGACAAGAAAGACAGATTAATATAAAGGAAGAAATGAGAAATAAAACCTGCAAAAAAGGAGAAATAAGAAATAAGACCTATAAGGCAGAAAAAAGCCTATAAATAAAAATCTATAAATAAAGAATTGCAGTAATCCAGTACAGAAGTAAAAAATGCATGAATCAATTTTTCTGCATCACTCTGAGACAGGATGTCCCTAATTTTTTCAATATTATGTAGATAGAAGAAAGTGGTACTAGAAACTTGTATTGTAAATGTGAGTCAAAGGAAAAATCCTGGTCAAAAATAACTCCAAGGTTCCTGACTGTGGTACTGGAAGCCAAATTAATACCATCCAGATTGATTACAAAGCTAGACAAATTTGTCCTGAGTTTCTGAGGCCCAGAAAACAACATCCTCAGTCTTGTCTGAGTTCAAAAGGAGAAAACTTAGAGTCATCCAGGTCTTTATGTCTTTAAGACATCCGAGTATCATTTGCATAGCAATGAAAATTAATACCATGTGGTCTGATAATACTACCTAAGGGAAGCATGTATAGTGTAAAAAGTATTGGTCCAAGTTGAAAACCCTGAGGAACACCATGATTTACTCTGGTGTATGAGGAATACTCATCATTTACATTAACAAACTGAAATCTATCAGATAAATATGACTTAAACTAGCCTGGTGTGGTCTCTTTAATACCAATAACATGTCCCAGCCTCTGTAGCACAATGTCGTGATCTATGGTGTCAAATGCAGCACTAAGTTCTAACAAGATAAGAACAGACAGGAGTCCTTTATCTGAGGCCATATGGAGATCATTAGTAACTTTCACCAATGCCCTCTTAGTGCCATGATGTGCTCTAAATCCTGACTGAACATGCATCTTTGAGATGCATGTTACTTAACTAAACTTATCCCAATTCACCCCCACCCCCAAACTTCATACACCTCCTATCTCAGATAGTGGGTTGGCAGTATTGATTGATTGATCCATTTATTTGAGTGTCATGCAGATCTTGTGCCCAGCTTTAATGGGCTTATGTTGACACTACAAAACCTTCCCATGGAAAGATGACATTATACAAAAAGGAAACGTCACCCTGGGTACAAAGTTTTTTGTCCAACAGTACAAGATTTCTCAACAAAATGTGTCACTTTAAACCTTTAAACCGAATAACCAACACAACATTTCTCCTTCAGACATCCAAAGCAAATCCAGATTCTTACTCTAACTTAGGTTTATGCAACACTTCTGATGTCCAATGCACCTTATACTTATCAAATAATACTTCTTTAATATTTGTAACTTTAAATGGCAAATTCTCCACAATCCTGGAGAAAAAACTTTTTTGTGTTTTTAATCCAGAGTAGTGAAAAGCAACCTACGTCATGGTTTTCTAGTGACAACAACTCTTTCTGGTGATGTCATCTGCTTTCACTCACTCCTCCATACCGATTCTGAGACTCTCTTAAATAAGAGTTGGGCTGGATTGGACCAGACAGGGCAAGGAAATCAAAGCAGGTGAGCTTAGTTAATGGGAAATTGAATCAATAAATAAATTGCAGACAGATAGGGCTTTCACAGTTGTAGAGTATATTTTTAACTTTTTTTTATCTGGAAAAAGTGATGTGCATGTTGCTGTCTCTTTGTGGTCTGAGTGGAAGATTGGACATCGTTTGAGAATTTATTGTTAAAATTGGTTGGAGTTGCCGGAATTGTTATGATGGTGGAATAATATGTGGATTATGCATCCTTCAGTGTCTGCATATCACTTTGTTTTTTTCTGTATGCCTGTTTGTGACAGTCAGTCCAGAAACCTTAAGCTGCCATTTAAGGTCACACCGAAAGCAATCTGTGGAGAGTATCGGCTTCCACAGAGTCCACCGCCTTTGTGGAGTCTCAGTCTTTACACAAGAAGGCAGTAGCAGAGAGAAGACGTAGCAGAGTTTCTTAGAGAGAGGGTTTTTTATGTATCTGATGTTTTCCCTCCGATATACTGTACTGACGTTCTGAAGTTACGTTCTGAATAAAGCAATATAACACAGAATAACCGAGTGTTTTCTGAAGACACAACAGCCTTGGAGACCGAGACCAATAGTGGCGAAGTTTGTTAACTTTAAACAGAAAGAGCAGGTTAAGAGTCAGAGACGTGAGCTCAAGGGAACACACTACAGGGTTAACGACTGGTTTCCTCCTGAGGTTTCTTGCCGTAGTGTGTTGTTCCCTTTGACGACCCAACTCTACTATGGGTTTTGAGCCGCAACAATGTAAACTCCGGGAGAATGGTAAATTGTGAAAATGAAATTATTGAATTCAAAAAGGGTAGTTGGTTCACAAAAAAGTGGTACAAACCACAAGATTTGGGGGTCGATAAACTGCTCAAACAAACAAAACAATATAACAAATACCTGATAAACATAAACTGGGATGGCCAGAATCCCCAAAGTACAAATCGTACTATAACAAAATAAAACAGGCCTCCTATGAATGTTAAACAAAATGGTGTGTTAGGGTTTTGGGTTGGGTTACGTTGGTTTCCTGTTTTATTTTGTAGTTTTTCCTGTTTTGCCCCTTCCTTTCTGCTTCAGCTTCATGTCTTGTTCATTAGTTCACCTGGTTTCATTTTGGTAATTGTTTTCACCTGTCTTGTTCAGTTTTCAGTGTATTTATACCCTTGGTTTTTTTTCCCCCCTCGCTGGTTCATTATATTCCTTTGTATGTAAGTTCATGTCTAGTTCTTTGGTTGTCAGTGAATAAATGTCTTGTTCTGCATCCAGCTGCCTTCCTGCCTTCTCCTTGTCTGCATTTGGGTCCACCTTCCCGCATCGTGACATGGTGAGCAGCTCGAATAAACTAATCTATCAATTATCAAACACAAAATAAACACTAAACACCACAAGTTATATCTAAACTACGAAATGCACCAAATACCAAAGCCAAAAAGTCCAAAGTCAATCAATCCAAAATCCAATGTAAGCCTAGGAGAAGGCAGTCTATTACCAAACAGCTTCTCCCAGAATGAAGGATGACATGTCCTTTTGATTTTCTGGTTTGAGGGCGATGATGATTGTTTTTAGCTGTGATGAATTTCAGAGATGCAGGTGTAGGTGTGTCTTGCTGTGATCAATCCTCTCCAGAGGAGCGTGCAAGTTGACGGAAGAAAATAATGTGTGATTAGTGGAGTGAATGCAGACTTAACAGGATAGACTGTGGTTCCTAGAGTCTATAAGAAAACAATGGGAGGAAGAACCTTCGGCTATCAAGCGGTGCTCTTATGGAACCAGCTCCCACTGTGGGTACAAGAGGTAGACACCCGCTCTGCCTTTAAAATCAAACTTAAAACCTTCCTTTTCAACAAATCTTACAGTTAGGAATAGTCTAGCCAGACATCCCATGATGCACTGAGGACTTTCAATTATTATCTCTGCTGCTTATTTTCCATGTATTAGACAGTACTGGCATCATTAACCTATTTCTCTTTTTTCTGCAGGTCTTATAGCTTATTTCTCCTTTTTTGAAGGTTTTCATTGTTCATTTCTTCCTTTTTTTGCAGGTCTTATGTCTTATTTTCCTTTATCTGCAGGTCTTTCTTGATAGAAGCGGCAATGTATATTAATCTGTCTTTCCTGTCCTCTCTGATCCCAGCGAGTCAAGACAGAAGGCTGGCTTACCTGAGCCGGGTTCTGCCAGAGGTTTTGCCTCCCTGTTACAAGGGAGTTACGAGGGAGTGGGAAGGAGTTTTCCTTCCCACTGTTCTCCCATGCTTGCTCAGCATGTAAATTTACACGTAAACACATGTAAATTTACATGCTGCAGGTTTTAGTTGATTTGAGATGGAATAGATGATCACCATGCTAACCAAAGAGAGATGCTGATGAAATGAAAAATTGTAGTCCCGAGCCAGAATCATCTTTGTTAAAACTGTGTTGGTTAATGGAATGGTAACGAAAAAAAGGGAAGGGAATTGTCCATTTACGGCAATATGATAGTTCGAAAGCCCTTTCCAGGTGGGACAGAGTTTAAAGATAGAAGTCATCTGCAGCAATTAAAACAGTCTATGCTGTAAACAGGACTACTTTGTCAGGAAAAAAATTGCACAGGAAAATACAAAAACAACCAAAATCACGGGTGGAAAGGCAGCAACCAAATAACACCAGCATCCACTCCTCCTATATGAGTATGTTAGGGGATATTGCATGAAACCTCCTCATATAACCTGCAAAAAAACCCGGAACAACCAATCAGGGCACTCTTCAGTGCTTGACCTCTAGAGTATCTGCTCACTGTCACAAAAGAATAAAAATGGGATAGTGATGTGTCACCTTAATATTTTCATGTTCAAGTTCAGTTTAATTCATCTTTACTGCAGACCCAAGGTCCATGTAAAAAATAAAACAACAAACAATGCATAAAATAAAAAATTATGTTCTGAAAAGACAATTACACCAATGTTTCCACATATTGGCCTAATAGTGTCTAGCACCTAATCTCAAATTATAAAGTAACACCAGAATTTCATTTTCAGACTTATTCAATCTGCAAACACAACTGTACATTAGAGTTCTTAGTACAGACTGTAAAGTGTTCATACTCGCAGACATGAACAATACAGTCACACTAGTCCATCTTCTCTCTTTGTAAACTGGCTTTTTTGTACTCCAAAGGTTCTGTTTACAATGGTGTACAATAAGGTAAGGCCATCTTCACATCATCAGAGCATGAACCAAATTTCTGAATTAAAGTGTTTGCTTAAGCGTAGATCATAATACATTGTCTATAAATATCATCGTCATCAGATATATTAGCAGTGATGATGTGCCCAAGATATTTAATTTAGTCGGTGACACTCAACACAACATGTGACAAATAAAAATGTAGAAATCTCATGTATCTGCCCTCCTTGGTCCTACAGTTCATGTCCATACTTTTAGTGGCATTAAGTTTATTTTTTCAACATTTTTTCTTTAAAACAATAATAAAATGTCCATATTTTATTTTAAAGTTCTCTATTAGTTTTAACATTATCACGAACCTTATATTTACATTTTTGGCAACTTGACAAAGAATCAGTAAGACATTAAACTATGTATTTTTTCACGCAGTTTCTCATTCAGTTTAGTCAATGTAACAAAGTTAATCTTCATTCCCAACACAAACCCCTCAGCGATGATTTCTTGCTCCAAGGCTTAAATGTTTTCCTGGATGTTAATTCTGTTAAAACAATAAAAAGCATCTATACCTTTACTTTTACACTATTTTCAGTCACTCACCATTGTTGTCTTTTCTTCTGAAGGGTCATCTCAGCTGTAATTGACAGCTGCTGTTTGTGATACAAAAATACAATAAAAAGAAGTTGAAGTTGCTGTCTAATGAATTGCTACTGTAACTGTTTATTTCTCAGATGTTCATCTAATCTAGCCTTTTGCAGTTTTGTTTGCTAATGTGAATCACAGTTCTTGTTACTGTGTGTTTTTCAGCCCTGAACTAACTGCTAATGGAACAGAGAGCACAAGCCAGAGCTTTTTATAATCCAGTGTCATAGCAATCAATGGCTGGAGTCCTCACTCTCCCTCTTGTCCCAGCTCCATGAATCTCCTGGAGGAAGCTTCATACCTGTCACTGCCCGTTCAGTTTAGTCACCAGCTTGTTCCCACTCCATTACCTTAATTAGGAAAAGAGTCTGCCCTTTTGTTGATAGGCATTCACACGGAAGAAGGGGAACAACACACTCGAGTACAGTTCCTACCTGTTTCTACTCTCACTTATGCAAGCTCAATTAGCCGTCTGCAGAAACAGATCATGCTCCTGTTCCCACTTGCCAGCTGCAACAATTTCACCCCCACTTGCTGCCTTTTGTTATTATTATGCTTTACTGTTTTGTCAGTAACATTTATGGAGTGTTGCACACAGAGATTATGTGATTGCTGTTAGCCAGGTTGTCTCTACTTTATCCCTTAAGACAGAAGGGCTAACTTGTTAGTGGTGCATTTAGGCTCATAAGAACATTTTAAATGTCAGAGGCCCGGCAGGCAAACTGTTCCCAAGTAGTCCAGGAAACAAATTTTTACAAGTAAAGTTTGGACACAGCAATTGGAAAAACAAGTGAGAAATGAGTAAAAAATGAGTCAGTGACAGACTCACAGTCCTGTAAGATGTGTTGCCTTTCTTGGAAGACTTGGATTGGATTTGGATTTCCCCAAACAGGCTTTTCTGTTGTTACTCTCAAGTGGTAAATCAAACAGTTTTCCTCATTAATTTCTAAGACGAAACTTTTGTCTCAACCTTTTTTTATTAATCCATCTTTACCAACAGCTGGGTAAAAATCTAATTTAGTTTAGTGTGCCTCATATAAAAAGCTTCGACTGAATGTTTTATTAGCCATTTTTAGTTTGAATAAAAAATTTTAATCCAATGGACAGACTCGTTTGACATGATGGAAAGACAACAGGAAGTCAAATAAGCACTGGTTCCAACCAAGTTATTCAGAGTAACATCTCTGAACACACAACATGTCCAACCTTAAACCAGATGGTCTACAGCAGCAGAAGACCAAACTGCAATCTACTGTTGTCAGCTAAGAACAGGAGAGAAAATGTTCCTGGTCTGATGAATCTCAGTCAAATGGTTAGCTAAGAATTGTCTGGAACTACCACATGTCGCAAAACTCAATTTATCTCCAACTGCTGTCTTAAACAGGACAATGAGTTCACAGCACCCCAATGGCCTCCACAGTCACCAGGTCTATATCTGATAGAGCAGCTTTGAGATGTGATGAGAGAGTTGATTCTCATCATGGACAAGAAGCTGGAATGAGAAGCTGTTGCCATAGATGTGCAGCAACTGTTTGATGCTTCATATCAGTATTATGCAAAAAGGTATCAGGTATTCAGGTATACTCAGAGGTATTCAAACTATCACAACAAGAATAAACGCCTTTCTGGAGGAGAAAAGGGGTCCAACTCAATACTAAAAGGTGGTCCTAATATGCCAAGAACCTCATGAAGTTATAGTTTGGGAGAAAAATGTTTGTATTAATGCACATAGATGACATAAAATCATCCAGACAAGACAGGAGAGCAAGCCTTACCAGATTAATAAGAAATACATTAAAAAGAGATAACTTCTTATTAAAAGACTTAACATTTGAAATTCTTGTTCACCACACTGACGTTTTCTAAATAAAAGCTTTCATAGTAAATGCCTCTTTTATAAAAGGACATATTTTTCCTTTCTTTAGCCTTTATTAAACATATCATCTCATACTCAAGACTCAGCCTTTTCAAACATAACATTAAAAGACATAAAATTAATAAAAAGGCTTCAGAGTTGTCATCGTATTTTAGGGTTTTGTTATTAACAGCATCAAAAAAGTTTGATTTCAGTCCATGTACAAATACTTATTCTAAAAAGATAAAACTATTTATTTTCTTTGGAGACATCTCTAGCAATAGAGGTAATGTGATGGTCTGCTGACCTCTGCTGTTCATATGACAGAAAGATTCTTGAAACCTGGCAGCAGTGAGACAAGTTAACATGATTCCTGCATTTTACAAGTGTTTGTTGACATTCACTTTTTGTAACTGATATTGCACAGTCCAGAGCCAAAGAACCATGAAAACAAAAACACTAGAGAAATAATTCCCAACAATGGCCAAATACCAACTTTCCTGCCATGCAAGTGGACATTTATTAATAATTCTTGGTAGATTTTGACTTAGACAAGAGCATCTGTTTTGTCTCACCAACGAAAATTTACAAAACCCACACTCAAAAAACCAGGACCACAAAGACACTTATAAAATAATCTGAGAGAATAACCAACCCTTCCCTTCCACATTCCCAAGAGCAGTTTGTGCTGCTTGATCCACACTGGTGACGTAACGAGGCCTCGGTTGGTGTGGTCACACCAATGTATATCATGCTTAATCACGTTTTGGAATATTGCTCACGACACTTTCGTGTCACATGGTCAATACGCAGCTTGAGCATAACATCCCAATGATCATTGAACAATCAAGGGTTTCATTCAAAATAGTCAACAGAGTCACAAGACGTGTGTTAAAAAAACAAGGCCAGGACAGAATATAAGTGTCAGGTTGCACAAGTCATAATGTTGATTTTTTTAAATAATTCTTCTTTTTCAAGTTCAGACTTTAATTTTTAGAGTGAAAGGAAATGAAGATGACGTTGCAAGTTTCTTTTCTTGTGCTCTTCGATGTATAGAGTCATTTCAAAACGAAAACACCAGCGTTGGGCAAGAGAGGCTGTACAGGTTGTTGGACGACCACACACAGACTCTATCTACATTCATTGCAGCACTATCCATGTATGGACATGTATGACCCAGGAAATACTGGTCTCCGGCTGGAATCACTGTATGAATGTTTTAGAAATCTATTACATGAACATCATGCCAGGCAGAGACCTACTGATGTTGGTGATAATTTGACCCCACTAACAACTCTGAGTGGAGGTCCTGGTCGACCTCGTTATAACATTACCATCGCGCAGATATCGTACTGTGTCTCTAATGGGATGACTTGGAAAGGAATCGCAGCATGTTTTGGAATAAATCGAAGAACCCTGTACCGGCACAGACACCCTCTAGGATTCTGTCCAATAACCTATGCCGTAATCTCCAATGAAAACCTGGACAGTACGATCAACCATATCCTAGGTAACACCCCAAATGCAGGTGGAGCATATGTTATGGGCAGCCTGAGATCAAGTGGATTAGGGTCAGACAGAGTCTTCAAAGAGTGGATCCGATCGGGCGGTCATTCAGACGGCGATGTGCTATATATAGAAGAGTGTATAGTGTTCAAGGCCCCAATCACTTATGGGAAGAGAATAAATTAGGATGACCTGTGATGTACAATGTTTTTGAATACAGCAGCTGCCAGTGGGTCATTTTTATTTCTTTTGCATTTTTATTCTGTGACCTTGTATTTCCTGATTTTTTTCAAAATTACAATATTATTCCAAAATGTACAATTTAGCTATATAAAATAAAATGATTACTTATGCATGCAGTGCATGCAGTGACGGAATTTATACACCAGTGGAACAACCACGGCTTGCCCACACAAGGCGGGCAGACTCCACTTCAGCTGTGGCATGCAGGTGTCATTAACAGCATTGGCATTCATCCAGTTATAAATGATGTTCTTTAAAATAACAACTATGGTATAGATGAAGGAGGCCCATTACCAGAAGTGCAAACCAATAACAATGTCATAATTCCTGATATAGACATAAACATTAATGAGACCACAATGAACATTATCCAGCAAGTAAATCCTCTTGAAAATGATGGGAACTTTGGAAAAACGTTTTATCACTTCTGTGTTTTTGCAATAGATAAAGAATCTATGAAAACATATTTTCAAAGTCTTGCTGTCTTTTATTTTGAACATTTTATTAAAATGTTACTTTTTGAAAATTACTGTAACTTCTTTTTTTCTATTTCAAGAAAAGTCCAAATTACATAAAAAGGGATGAAAAATGAGAAACTGAGAAAGAATGGTAAATGCAGACAGCTGGACCCAGAAACAAAAAAAAAAAAAAAAAAAATAAATAAATGAATTGAGATTCATGACATGGAATTATCTTACTAGCTTGTCTTAAGTTTATCTTAAACAACTGGATGTGAACTATTGTCAAAGTCTTTATAACTATTCAGATAATCGTAACCGTAGACTTAGACGTGCAAATGAATGAGACATAACCATAGAACACATTTTAGGTTTATGCTATGAACACTCAAATATGTTCATGCTCTGCCAAAGCCATGAGTGTTTGCTAATGCAAAGTCAAACTTTTCCTTGAACAGCTGTTATGACACATGGAGTAGCAGCTTGATGCAGTTGACACATGTGTTTGCAATAGGGAACATTGGTGTGTAGGAGAAGTCATCATCACCATTATGAATGAACTGAATGGAAGGTGAAAGGCCAATAGGTGGTACCATGGATGTACCAGTTGCAAAGGGTAGTATCTTCTGAAGCTTTGACTGCCCTTCCTCATCTTATACAAAAACAAACAAACAAAATTAGTAGTTTGTCTACAAATTCATTTGAGTAATTCTCAAAACAAAGCTGTAATTCAATGATGTAAGGCAATAAAAATGTATTTTTTCTTTGAAAATCTAAAGTGTGAAAGTAACAGTAATATGATGACAATGACAAGTTTCCCAGTAGCAGTAAATTAATAACAGTAGCACTGCACAAATGTGTAAGAAATGAGACCAATATTAGATTAATGTTTTATTTTTTCTTAAAAAAAAAAGCTCATTGTTCTTTGTTAAAAGGAATCATTCTGTAAAATACAATACAGACAGCACTTATTTTTAAAACAAATTCATTATAATTGTAATACCTGTTTTTGTCAAGAGGATTTATATATACATATTTAAAAAAGCCTGCATCTAACTTGCTAATGGCAAGACGGTCTAAAATGATTGATATGCCAGTATTCTCACAATAAAAAGGAAGCAATCTACATTAGATGAGTATCCCACTAAGCATCCAATGAACACAGTTTGAATTAATGCATAGGTCTCAGACATCCTGCTTTGGCCAAGTAATCATTGCCTTTGACTTTTCAAGTTCTTCGAGAGTTGTACTTTCAGACACTTAGCATCACAAGGGGTAGGAATGACTTGTTATAGAGACTACCTTTTATTGAGATATTCCATACTGCAGTCCCATCCAAAATTTGTAATACACAGTTACCCTACAAATTTTTACAATTTTTAACATTTAAAAAGGCACTGTGCTTTTCTGATACCACATGGACAGAATGGAATAGAATAACTGCAAGAAATAATTTGCCATTTCATGAGGTAGGACTGTAGAGTTAAATTGCTAGCATAGTGAGCATACTGCTCACAAGCTTTTTTGTTGTTGTTGCTTGCTCTTCCCAAGGGGATATACAAGACATTTTCGGATACAAGATGGATATGTCTAACTCAAATGTTTCTACAACTATGACAGTTCAATATTTAAACATTCAGTATTTGTCTGATATATAAATCAAATAATTATGCAATTCAATTTCTATACTTTGCTGAAAAAAATGAATGAAAAGGTGTTGTTCAACTTGTAATTAAATGAACACATTACATTGAATATGCTTAATGTAGTCCAATCAACTTGCAGAATTTTGCTCTTTACCTTGTTATCTCAGTAAACATTATGAAAGGTAATACTATTGTGCATTCATTGCAGATTACTACTGACCTTTTGAACTTTTTCCGAGAGTTCATTGTCAGCTATGTCTTCTAGGCCAGGATTTGCAGCACCATTAGCCAGAGTAAAAAACATCACAGAGAAGACAAAGTTTGGTGGTGGACCGCCATGTACCAAACTCACTGAAATGGCTCTGCCGGCAGTATAGTCCTCTGAGAGCTGCCAAACAAGGGAATAATATTGACATTTCACCCAACTGACAACTACAACACAACTGTTTTTGTATGCACTCAAATATTTGTCCAATTTTTGTAACAATCTAAAGCAGTAAAAACAAAATTTAAAAAAATCAATTACCTGTACTACAAATAGCTAAATTCTTGCTGGTCCCCTTTCCCTCAAACATAGGGGATCTTGAAATGGTCTCCATCAGTAGTCTGAAGAATTATCTCCTTGGTCCTCCTAAATCCACCCCCTCCTCACTTTTTCCCATGTCATCTGAGAATTTTACCTAGATAACTGAGTGAGGCTCGTAAGATACCCTCCGGACGCATCGTAAAGCTCCTTTCCAGACAGCAGAGCGATTTATATTAAACTTTTAACTGCTGGTTTGGCTTTATCTTGCTTGAAAGATCTATAAGTATCTCCTGAACTGGAATCTTTTTCTGGGCTGCATATAATGAAAAAAAGAAGGGAGGAAAAAACAAAAGAATGAGTCAGAAATATCGTTCAGCAAATGACTAAAAAAAAAAAAAAACAAGTTGTACCTTTACCTAACATCTTCTGGTATGTGGTTTCCAAAGCCTTCCTTGATGCATTTTAGAGCAGTCTGATAGCCCCAAGCTTTATGGAATTCAAAACCACTCAGAATGTGTCCATGCGTTTGCAACCATTGTTTTGGAACTTGTTTGCACACTGTGTCCCATGTTGGATTGGGAAGTAGTATTATGTCCTTGTTGAAATGGTCATGCTGCTGATCTCTGGCTCTGAAACACATGAAAACAACCAGTTAATTTAAGTCGGGGACACCAGTAATAGAATGTAAAACAAAACTTAAAACAGAGTTGCAAATTGAGAGTAAACATTCACTATGAGGACTTTTACAACATTTTAGAAACAGGAAGTTTCACAAGGAATTGTACAGTTTTACAAATGTAATCACAGAAATTATGAACATTTTTTTAAAAAAACTTTGCTCACTAATGATAAAAAACCAAAAGTAAAACAAGGGTTCCCTCAAAATGGGGTAATTAATATATTTTCATATCTGGAAATAAACAGGTAGGCAACGAAGTGAAATTTAGATATACTGCACCTAAAATTAATTAATTGTGTCATAGTAAAACAATTAAGAATAAATGTAGAATAAAATCAAATTTAAATGTTATAATAACAACGTCCCTAAATAAAAATGTCCTCTACCTTAAAAGGCAAAAAAAGATCCTTATGTATCTTTACTGCTGCTTAGTGTATCCTGATTAGGAGTTGCTGACTGTTGTCCAGTAGCTGTCGCGTTGGACAGAGTTCTGATACTCTCTGCGGAAGCCATGTGTTCAGTAAGGTCGCTGCTTCAGTTTTTATCAGGTTGAGACATTTGAACAGCATTAATGTAGTCTTGTTCAACCTATGTATCACTCGCCAACTTCTTATTCTGTGGTGTCTTTTGGAATCACACTTGTTTTTCGATCAAGTGAGTTCCGTTTCAACTGAAATAACTTCTGTTTCAACTGAAATTTACCTCTCAAACACACTAGTGAAATTTGAAATACGAAATCGCACTATAGTGTATACATGATTTCACTATAGTGTATAAGAGGATATTTCAGTTTATAATATGAGAGGATTTTAGTACATTATGTGAGAGGCTTTCAGTATGTTGTATCAAAGGATTTCAGTACATTATGTGAGAGGGTTTCAGTATGTTGTATATAAGAGGATATTTCAGTATAGTATATGAGAGACATTTTCAGTATATTGTATGAGAGGTTTCACTATGCTGTGTGAATGACTTACATTTCACTTGTGTCTATGAGAGGGTATTTCTGAATAATGTCCCACACGGCCCCTCATAGTTAATGTCTGTTGCCGTGCATTTTTCAGCTTAATTTAAATTTTATATTTACAAACTATTTTTTTTAATAGGGGCCCTAGCATAAATGCTAGGGGCTTGGTGGCTGTAGCTTACAAATGCAAAGAAAGCTAATGTATTTTAACATACTAATTTTATGTTTTTAATAATTGTTTTAAATTTAGCAGGTTTTCCATGTATCCTTGTTCCAACACATCAGAATGAAAATGAATGAGTCATTGTGCTGGGGTCCACCACCATCAATGTGTGAATGTGTGTGTGAATGGGTGGATTGCAGGATCTGTAAAGCGCTTTGGTCATCAAGAGATGAAAGTAAAAAGTGCTTTATAAATAAATGCCATTTACCGTTTACCACTGTCCAAAACTTGACAGGCTGTTAGATCCATTTATTTTGATTCAGGTGTGTTGAAGCAGGAAATTTTATTAAATGTAATCAGTAATCTGTAATCTATTAAATTTTAAAAGTAACCCTCTCAAAACAGTATAAGGTAAATATGGCTAGTTCAGGGGTAGGGAACTCTGGTCCTAAAGAGCCACACTCCTAAAAGTATTGTGAGTTTCCCAGCTGCATCAAATGGGTGATTAGCAGACTTGTGCAGAGTTTGATGTCAAGGTCTGCAAAAGATTGCTAATCAAGTCTGATGTGTGTCAGGTGTGTTGCAACAGGGAAACTCCCAACACTTATAGGTATACAGCTTTCTTGAGTTGCCTTCCCCTGGGCGAGTTGAACTGAATTGGCTACAGACCAATGGTGTTGTGCCTTGTCTTGTCACTGGAAACTGCACATTCACAGATGAATGGCACATTTTTTTTTAAGTGTGTGGCATTTTCTACACTATTTTTGTGCAGCCGGCCCTTGCAGGCACTGCGGCCTCTCCAGATACTCCACATCTAGGTACAGATATCTAATTACATAAAAACAACTATTTATGATTTGTAAACACATACATAATACAATTGTTAGGCTAACAATTTCGACATCACGGTCGAAAAAAATATGTTCAACAGTTTTAATATCTCTATCACAAAATGAACATGAGTTGTTGTCCCAATTAAAACATTTACCCAAGAAGTCATTAGAAGGATAAACACCATTTAATATTTTAAAAGTAACTTCTTTAGCTTTAGCTGTGGAATAGGATAGAAAGTGTGTTGCTTTCTTAGTTTTCTTGCTTCCATGCTAGAATACTCAATAAAAATATACTTTCTTTTTAACTGCGAGGGAAAGAGAATATTTGTTAACAGATTTCTTAAGAATTTTTTAGAAAAAAATCTGCTGCCTAAGCAAATACCTTCCACAGTAAGGGGTTGCAATTTGGTAACATTTGAATATAAAACAAGTTGATGAGTCAGGGTCCTAAAAGGGGGAAGGAATAGCTTTAATTACTTTGTTAAATTCCGTCATAGAGCATTCCAAATCAAATTTAAGAAAAAGATTACGGTGGGTTAAAAAATTACCATTGTCATCTAAGAGCTGAGAAACAGACCATGTTCATTGGTTGTACCATGTTTGTAGAAACAAAGATTTACCATGGGACATAACATACCTATTGTTCAAAAGAGGAGAATTTTTAGGAGTGAAATTTTGATGATACATTAATTTCCAGTAAAGGAGAACTTGCTGATGATAACTGGAAAGTTTCACAGGTAATTTGAAGGGGTCGTAATCGCAACATAATAAAAATTCAATACCACCAAGTTTTTCGAAAATTGCTTTGGAGATAGTAAACCAAAAGGAGTTTTTGTGTAAAATAAATGAACTGATGAATGAAGTTTCAATGAAGTTTCAAAGTACGTTTCATAGCAGCAAAGTCAATGGCATTTAAACCGCCGTCTTCAATACATTTTTCCACCTCAACTCTTCTGATTTATTGGCATTTATTTTCCAAATCAATTTAAAGTTTAAGTGATTCGTAAGTTTGATAATTTTTTTCAGAGATCTTGATTTTTTTTTTTTTCCAGAGATCAGAGATTTTTTCAGAGTTCTTGATAAGCTTTCCATTTTACAAAGCAAAAGCCTTCCAAAAATCGTTACATCTCTCTGGAGCCAAAATAGTTTTACATTTTTCCACGTTTTTGCAAACGTTTTCCTTCTCTTTTATTTCTCCATTTTTGGTAATAACTATACCAAAATGTTTCACCTGACTTTTCACTGAAATGTTGCAAATAGATGGTGCTGTATAATCATAAAGAGCGAATATTTCACATTTATTTAAATTTAATTTCAGACCGGGTGCTTTTGTAAAATTATCTATGAGGCTTAAAGGTTTAGGGAGATGTGATTAATTTCTTAAGAATAGACAAGTAACGACAGCAAACTGGCTAATTACTAGTTTCTTTTGCAAAATAGATAATCATACCATCAATATTGTTTTTAATCAGAATTGCCATCAATTCAGCAACAGAATTCCCTGATAAGTCATATTTGGGGTAGAACCTTTTAAACTGTTAGCCAATTTTTTTACCCTCTAGGAATCCATGTGGCCCACCGTAGTAGGCGCGTTTTCCTTGCCAACGGGCTTGTTCAATCTGCGCCCAAAGTTTCTTCTGAAGAATTGGTTTTGTTTTTCCAGTTCCAGAAGCTTCTTGCAATCCTTTACCTCTTCCACATTAAACTGCACGGCTTTTGTCAACACAGCTAGCATGGAGCAATTATGCTTAGCTTGATCTTTAAGTTCGTCAAAGTTTTTTCCCATATCTTGAATGGCTTCAAAGATGGTCAGGTTAGAGACCTCGGTCTCACCTTAACTTATTTTGCTGGCAGGAGGTTTGCTCGGAGTCGGTGGGGTAGATCCAGCATTTTTACTATTGGAGAGAGTAGCCAAGCTAGCCTCCATAGCATAATCATGGTTGCAGGATTGCTCCACTAGTAGTCCAACTTCGGTTGCCATTATCACTAAGTTGCTCAGTGACTTGGTCATAACGGGGTCTCCACTGGGCAAAAACCAGTTTGGCAAGTTTCAGTACGTTCTTTTGGCTCATTTGTACTGTCAGATTGAAGGAATCGTGCTGCCGTTCAACACGCCATCTTGCCGGAAGATCCAGTCTACCACACTGGAAAGTGCACACTCGCTTTGGCAAAGCTAACATTAGCCCCCATCTCAAAGAATGGACTATTTTGAGAAGCAGCAGCTAATGACCTCTAAATATTTGATATGTGGTATTTGTATATACCAATAAGAGGAGAAGATTTTAAAAAAGCATATTACGCACAATACTACTTGTTAGATAGAAAATTAAAACCCTATTTTAATTATGTTCCGTCACAACTCGCTTCTAGTAAGATCTACTTCGGATTGTGTACGCATGCGAGTGATGCTGCCACAAAAAGAAGAAAACTTCCGGTCTGGACATCTTTTGGTATTGAGAAAATGGACGCGCCCTTCTTGCTTGTAGATAGGTGCCTCTTAGCAAAGCAAGGGGTTAGGTTTGCATAGGGACGGTAGGGACATAACAGTACCAACTTTTCAGGAGGCTCAAATTGTCCCCACCACTTTTAAGCAACCTCATTGCATTATATAATTAGTTTGGTTAGATAAGAAAATTAAGATTTTCTTCCCACATGTAAGGATAGAATTGACCCTACCATTAATAAGTGTATTGTTTTAATTATGTTCAGACTTACATTTACCCCATTTCACTTGCTGAATGTGCCGGTCCATTTTTTCTTCAAAGGCATGTTTTGATTAGCTGATAACGCACTCACACAGTACCAACAAAAAATAATAGAAAAATAATGCTGCCCCCTTCTAAGAGGAGGGATATTACAAGTTTCTTTCGGTCAGTAGCAGTCACTGTAAGTAATGAAAAAGCCGTCCATTTTGGACGTGGAGAACACACTGAAAGTAAACTTTGTAGACAATCGTACATTAATCATAATTGAGATAAAATGTTAAATTATTCTTGATATAGATTTTTCTCCACAATTGTTTAACCCATTGATGCTGTCAGGAAATGGGTAGGTGGTGGACCCAAATGCAGGTGAGGATATGAAGCAGGAGGCAGCCAGGGTGACGATCAACAGATTTATTACCACACGGACACTGAAACAAAGACTGATGACTAACTTGCGTAGTAATGTAGTTCATGTTACCGCAACCAAACAGACACATCAAGTGACTTAAATCCATATGAAATAAATGAGGGACAGGTGAAAACAATTACCAAAATCAACCCCAGGTGAAACTAATACACAAATACATGA
>JBAMHX010052169.1:0-17986 GCA_037177515.1 Pseudomugil tenellus
TAAATGATCTCACGACACCTCAATATGAAAACCTCTGCCCTAGAGGACAGAGGACTGGCGTTACTGACTTATTACTTCATAGGAGATCCATTTGTTTAAAACGGCAACCCTCTGAGATATTTCCGTTTCATGAGGAGAATCACTTCATAAACTCCCAGATGGCAAATATAAAGTAAGTGTATGTGTCTGTTTGGCCACTGTTGAAGTTCAGCATGAGTGATCTGTAGAAGTGTTCTGTAGTTTGAACACATCAGACTTCTAACAGGCACTATTTAGACTACTATTTTATTTAATAGATTGCTGAAGCCATTAATGCTGCATAGCTCATGTTTTAACCATGATCTTTAGAGAAGGACATTTACTCTGATATTCGAAGGCTCTGCTTTCAAATCTACATTGGAACTCCGTGTTGTGTTTATAGGGAGAAATGTTTAATTAGGGTAACACTGTACACTGTTTGGCCACCAAATATTTGCCATCTGGATTTAACACAGCAAATCAGATCAAAGTTTAACGACAGCAGAAGTATATTTAATAGAGAAAGTAGAAACAATTCCACTAACACGATGCGAAGGGAACTCAGGGGATTGGGACTGAACCATGAGAAAACCACTGATTAGTGAAAAAGGCTTTAATTTCACTGGAGGCACAATATTTGACATCTGGAGCAACAAAAAATAATTTTGGGTGATGAGTCAGAATTTACACTGTTCCTGAATGATGAACATGACAGAGTAGGAAGAGAGGTAGATGAAGCGATGCAGCCATCATGCATTATATCTGTACAAACTAGTGGGGGCAGTGTGATGATCTGTGATTGCTGCAGTTGGTCAAGTCCAGGTTGAGCAACATTATGGGCACAAAGAATGAGATCAGCTGACTATCTGAGTATACTTAATGAGGAAGTTATTCTATAAAAGGATGTTTACTTCCCTGTGTAAGCATATTGATGAAAATGCCAGGATTCTTTGGGCTCAAAGAGCAGTTCGGGGAGCATGAGACATCATTTTCACACATCGGCCAACACAAAGTCCAGGCCTGAACCTGATTAAGACTCACTGGGATGTGCAAGAGAAGCTTTGCGGAGCAGATAGGGGTTAAGGTCAGGCACTCCCATCATCAATTCAAGATCAGCGTGAAAAATTAATGCAACTGGATGGAAATTTATCTTGTGACGTTGCATAAGGTCATCAAAACAATGCCACGGCGAATGTGTGGTAAAACCAAACCTAAAGGCAAAACCATAAAAATCTGAGTGACTGTTTTGTTTTTGGTGACGACTTTTTTAAAAATAATTTTGGCCAGTATGATGTATTTAAAAGCTTTTCATTTCACTTTGTCACTTGATATAAAGTGTAGATACAAGATTAATTTGATTACTTGGAGGTCCATATATTAACATTTGGGAGTGCTGCTGCGAAGGCTGAAGTAGATTTTCTTTTTAATTATTTGTGCTGATTTTTCAGTATCAGACTGAAAGGTGATGAAAATGATCATATATGCATTGTTGTCGTATAGCATAAATTCTGACATTTAAAATAATCAGAAACCAGATTTGTAGTTTGTCATATAAGAACAACTTTGAAGTATTGGTATGAATGGGTTTGCTTACATGTTGAGAAGAGAACCTGAAAATGAATCTAATCTTAGGGTTGCCTTTACAAAGATCTCTACAAGGACATATCTGGGTGTTTCTTGCTCTAAGTTGGAAAAGAGTACATTTTAAGAAGAGATTTTTGAAAAGGAGAAGCGTCTGGTTGTTGTTGCAAAAACGGAAATACTTTGTTTTGACAGTTTAGGTGTGAGAGGCTCAGAAAGGGTTGTGAATAAAGGATGACTAAGTTTAGATGTTTTGGTAGACTATGAAAAGAAGTGAGAGATTGCTGCCACTTGTTAGGTATTGCAACAATAAAATGGAAGAGTGACATTTATTCTGACCGCTGCAGTTCGTTTAATCCCTTTCAGATCACTCACTTCAGTCTACAAGATCTATATGATCTACTTTTTAAATTGTCATTTCTTTTGTTCTGGCAGGGAATCAGCATTAATTCCTGTTACCTCCTCATGATTAGCTCCTTTTGTGTTCTTGATTTATTTCACTTATGACACCAGGAAGCAAACAGTGAGAGGAATGCATTTTAGCTCAAACCACATCAATTTCATAGCAAATTAATGTTTTTGTCTTAATATTAATATGCTAGTTATTGTTTAGACAAAAGCATTAATTTGATAGTTAAAGTTTTAATGTTTTTGTCTAAATAAAACAAATTCAGATGTAAAGTTATGATCTTTGCTGTTTGGAGGAGGCATCTTAAACCCTCTTAGGGTTTAAGACTTGTGTCTTTAAGCAGTTTTCAGGAAAAGATCTCCAGGCTACCTGAAGGACCATCCAAAACTCTTCTTTAGATGTTGGCTGCCTTTTTTCTGTTGTCTCAATAATCCAGTGCTGCTACAGTGATGTTGAGGTCAGGGCTCTAAGGAAGGTAAATCGATCTGTGAGACCTAATGCCACGTATTTTCAGTCCAGCTGTTCTGTTCTTTGTTATACATCAGTCTTTTATTGCTGCTTCTTTCCTTTTAGAACGGTTTCTTGACAGCCATGATGGATCAACTGAATGCCCACATGTCTCTTTCATGTTCTGTGTCAGGTCTGGGTGGATGTGTTTTTAAATATATTGTAGCTCCCCATCCCCCCCAGCTCCCAGAGAGCTTCTGCAGATGCTGGATGTTTCGAACACACCAGATTTAAGATTGAAAGCAAAATCTAACAGCTTATCAAGTTCTGCTTGGGGACTTGTTTATTGGAATTAGGTGTATTGAAGTAATGATTTCCAGCAGGATGTTTCCTGAGGAGCTGCAACTCGTCATGGATTTGTCAGGCGAGCAACAAAACTGGAGTTACTGGAGTGGCTGGGGAGACGACCACAAAAGCAATTTTTTCCTTGCCAAAGAACGATCCCTCACAAAAGGATGATCTGAAAGCACAGGTTGCCACAGGTAACGACATGAAGGACAGCTGTATTCTGCTTTTCGCCAAAACTTGGCATCGTTTGTTCATTCTAGAGACAGCTATTAAAGTATCAGGGTGCACAACACAGACATGTCAGAGAC
This sequence comes from Pseudomugil tenellus, assembly GCA_037177515.1. Lineage (NCBI taxonomy): Eukaryota > Metazoa > Chordata > Actinopteri > Atheriniformes > Pseudomugilidae > Pseudomugil > Pseudomugil tenellus. The sequence continues at coordinate 3,112 of JBAMHX010052169.1, forward strand.
CCTGGTAACAAGTAACTGGGAGGATTATGTTGACACATTAACTCAAGCTGGTGTACAAATATCACGACCGAGCAGTCGTTACTTCTCATACCTAGAGTTTGACTAAAATGCCAGCCTGTATATATTCCTCAGGGGTTCACCGTTGTTATGCTAACCATTTCATACATACCTCCTCATGGAGCACTGCATTTGAACCCGAAGGGCCCAACAGCCCACAGGCAGGGCTTTAGGCTCATTATCTTAACACTCTAAGGCTGGACTCTGGCTTTATTTTTCTCTTGCCAATTAAAGCAATGTGCTCCAATCATGTTATCTGGTTTAAAAGACGTCACTTGAATGCAGCATGATTTTTGCAGAGTGACAATTTCCTGACTCGCCTCACTACTCAAACCACAAACGTACAGTCTAGGCCAGGGGTCGGCAACTCCGGTCCTACGGAGCCGCACTCCTGCAAGTGTTGGGGGTTTCTGTGCCACAGCACAAGTGACACAGTGTGTTAATTAGCAGATTTTTGCAGAGCTTGACATCAGCTGTGTCTCAGTTCAGAGTCTACATACTTTGAGGTGCGGAGTTGAAGTGCGCAATGAATTGGCGAGTCGAGTGGTGCCCCAATTCAAAGGGTGCTTTGGATTCACACCTCCAAGTATCAGACCCTGAATTGAGACACAGCCGATGCAAAAATTTGGTGGCACGAAAACTCCCAACACTTGCTGGGCAGTACAGCTGGGCGGGTCATTGAGGAGAAAAGGACTGGACTTACTTCTGATACTATTGACGCTATTTTGTGTCTGTATGATGCCATATAAGTAGATGTTTATTTTGGAGTTTAAAAAGTTAGCCTACTTTGTTTCTCTCAGGTAAGATAACCTGTTAATATCTTATAATTTGGTGTTTTTGAATCTTACATCTGGAAATAAGTATTTAGGCCTGCGTGTTCTTCATATGCGCTGCAAGTTAAATGTTATGTTCTGTCTGTGCTTCTGAATCGCCTCTTGAAACATGCATGTCCGGTAGGCTATAGTTGGTAGCCCATATAGTAATATATTCTAGCTTACGGTTGGAAAAAAATCTTTTTTTGTCCATGTTTGCTACGGGTCAGCTGTTTTGATTGTGTGCGAGCCTGGCATCTACCCGATAAAAGGGATGTTGCGTTACATATAAAGCATTTGCATAGGTTGTAAAAATTTTGAAAAGTTCATAAACGTGCTCTGTTGTCTTTTGAAGCTTACGTTTGGACAAAAGTGTTCAGTTATTCATAAATATGCAAATCAACTGTTACCACACTGTTTAATTGTACAATGAAGAGAGAGAGACAAAAAAAACAGAACTCGTGCCTAATATGGGTTCGGACTTAATTCTGAAAACCGGGTCGGGCTCTGGTCCAAATCTCTCAGGTCCGGGCTGGACTCGGGCCCCGAAAATAGGCTTGTGTAGGGATTTACCTCCTGACACTACTACTAGCTCAGCGTTTGGATATTCATGTGATTCATTCGGCCTGTGGCACATCTGGGCCAATCAGATCAACTGCTTCTGCTGTCAGTATATAAACCCACCCCTCCCACTTTGCAACCCACTCAGAAAGTGTTTTACAACCACTGTTGTACCAGTAACTGAAAAAAACTAATTTTTTAATTGTTACTTTTTTATTACTTACACCAAAAAGTAAAGCTGTGTGTGTGTGCATGTATTTATGTGGATATATATGTGTGTATATGTATATAAAAGAAAAAAACAAATGTTAACCATGAATGGAATAATTACAAAAAATTATAACTGTTAAAAAGCAGTTGAATAAAAACCCTCTAAAGACAATCAAAGGTGGGGAATTGTTGCTCGAGACCACTTTTAGGATTACAAGAAAGCTCGGGCCTTTTTGAAAGGAACTATTTCATATAACAGTCTCATATAAATACCGTTTAAACTTTTATCTGAAATTGCTGAATAAAATGTGCCTCTGCATGTAACCGATGATCAGATTTAACAGGTGGTGGTTTTGTACATGTTACTTATCTAAAATTAAGTCTAAAAAATATCCTGATTTATTTGTAGAGATGCAAACTTTATTAATTAAAAAATCTGCCCATAAAAAAAATTGACAGTTCTTTTGAATATCGATTAGACTGGCAAAAAAAATATGCAAAATGTTTATATCTATTTTTTCAAACTACTAGTATGAAAAGACAAAGCAGTTGCATAACAAGCTTCTATTAAAGAAACTGTTTCCTCAAACTGTAGATCTTCATCACTGCCACTGCTTCATTCTAGTGTGTTTCACTGCTCTGTGACCTTTGGCTTTTTCACTAATGGAGGCTTTGCCAGCAGGCTAGTTAAGATTTTCATAGATGCTTTTTAACGGTACAATAGATACAATGGGGAAATAGACAAAAAAGGCTTCTTGGTGTGGATAAAATGTGAATGAAGTTCAAACTCGGCTTTCATGGTTCAGATGATGCATCTGTGTAATGGATCGAGTTTGACCTTTTCACAGGTGATAAACTCTGGAGCCAGAGTTTCCCCACCTCAAGCTTGGAGAAGTCAAACTAACCATGTTACAGTCAGTTTGCAGCATGAAAGCAAATGCCTGTGGATTCAACTGGAGACCATTCAAGATTTAATGCATTCTAGTTTGCAGCTTTGCAGCTGCCACAGATTGTAAATGTGCAAAATCAGTTTAAACTTTATTTGGGCAGCACTTTCTTGTAAATATTGCATTTAGTTGTTGAAACATTCAGACTACTTTTTGTAAAAAAAACCCACCTTATTTTATCGCCTTAAAAGCAAAAACATGTGAAAACTATATAATGTTCTGTATAGGGGAATTTCAGATTTTCTAATGTTACCATGAACCTGCATACTGATTTCTCTGGGGGAATTTGCAGCCCAGAGGACATATATTATTTTTTGTTTTTCTTCCTTAAAAAAAAGAGTCAAAGCACACCATTCTACTTCTTTATCACACATAATGTGTTGCAAGTTTGGTGATGGAAATGTAGAATAAAATAATATAGAATAAAATATTGTCAAGTCATTGTGTTCTATCTTGTTATTCAGAGTAGGTTGGTCATTGTTTAGACCTATGAAAATGGAGGCTTTGGGTCAATACCCAGCTCCATTCAGTTTGTTACATCCCCAGTCCTCTGGCCTGAGGATGAAGTTGCCAACCCTGAACTTTTAGCTGGCATTCCTTTCACTCCCCCTGCAGAAACACCTCCTCAACCAATCATCCATCTCATCTGTTACTCATCAGCCCTGGTAAGGATTCAGTTACCTATTGGATCCACCACTCAGCACCTCCCTCCTCAACCAATCAGGACACTCTTGGACCAACAAAAGGAAAGAGGATTCAGACGTTCAGGGCAGCTATGGTTTCTGATCAATGTGTCCACAGGGATTGTGGTTGCTGATGTTTGCTGTTGATTGGAGGTTTTGTCATTGGACTTTGGTTTAAATTATTAGAATACCCTTGTGGTTTGTTTCGATTTACTTAGCTTACCTTTTGTTAGTGAGCACTATTGTGCATTTTAAGTTGATTGAAGAAGAGAAGCTCTAAAAGTTTGTGTTTAGGGTTTATTTGTAGACTTTTTATTTAGCTTCTCTGGAGACATGTTTGGTTGTATTTTGTTTATATTTATAGATTGGGGTTATCTCTTTTCTGAGACTCTTGGTTGTAGTTCTTTGTATCTATTTGCATATAGTACTGATAATTGTTAAACATAATTAAGTATTAATCATTTACTTCATTGTGAGGACACCTTTTGTTATATTTTGTTCTGGATAAAGATTACCTACCTTAGGAACATTTTTGTTACTGTTTTGAGAACCTGGGCTATTTTGTTTAATAAATCATCTGTAATATTCCTTTATTTTTTTCCAGTACGTTTCGTTATGTAACCCTGTTTTGCTCTTAGGGGGTCGTAACACAGCTGATAAGCAATGCAATCACTGAATTAAACTGCAAAAACAGATTAACAAAAACTTCATTTTAATCCTAATTAGACTGGTTTAAACTGTGTGCGGTGTGCCAAAATGGTGTGTTTTTCATTGTGAATGCTAAAATTGGTTAATGCAAATGTGCAGTTGTTTAATCTGACTGAGATGCAATGTTGTGGCTTATCACTATAAAAAAGTGGATTGTTTTCATTTCAGTCTAAAGTTCATGGCATTGAGTTCTACTATCCTGCATTATTTACTTGTTTCCTTGCTTCGACACCCATGACTCATATTAATAAGCTTGCATAGAACTTCACAACAAACTGTTATCAAGTTGTGGAATTGGAGATCCCAGATGGACACAGTTGAGCTACAGCTTAATGAGACTTAATGAGCTTAACTTCTCCTAAAAGTGGATAATTTTTTTGTGCAGTCAGTTTTGTAAGATCAGTTTCATACAATATCTACCATCCTGATGCATTTCCTCTCATGTTTCTACATTTTTAAATGTTAAACGTAACCAAGCGAAAGATTTGACAGACTTACTTATTAAATCTGTAATTTTGTGTATGCCCGAACTTTTTTAATGATACTCTATATTTCTTAATTAAACGAGCCTGGTGTCTCTTGTACAACATCCTCTTATGGGCTGTGAGGATTATGTATTTTAACATCCGAGTCCCTAATCAGTGGCCAGATTTGCAAGAGACTGAAACGGAGGCTGCATTTATATGCAGAGATTTATTCTGATATTAGCCTAATTAACACTTTACTCTGAATAAAAAAAATTTAATTCAAATGAGTTCATCTCTTTCACCAATATGTTACAAGGCCTTTTGTTAACACAGTTCAGTCTACTGCTTGATGAGGCTTTGCTTTCTCGCTCTTTTAAGAACACAGCTGAACTTGCAAACCGATTTATACAGTTTGCTTTCTGTCACAAGATTTGAGACCATTTCTGCCATTAGTTGGTTCAGAGCAGGAAGGAAAGGGGTCCTGTTGGTCTGCTCCTGATCCTTGATGGGGGCGTAGTTGCACAATTACTCAATACAACTCCCCCCTCCAATATGTAGTGCACATACACACCCACCCTCCAGCAAATATATGCCCACATGCTAACATGCACAATTTGCTTGTAGGAAAACTGGATATGTCTTTGTTCACAACTATTCACTATTTTGCAGTTTTTCTGATAATCTGTCTCAACTATAAATTGGGAAACAGAGTTATCCAGAAAATTCAATGAAACTAAATGGTCACATTTAAATGACAAAGGAAAAAAATATGAAAAAATTAATTTCAAAACTCTGCATAAAACTCATTATACATGACATAGGATGTTCAGGATGGGTTTGCCACAATCAAATATCTGTTCACATTGCATTGAGAACACAATTGACAGCTACCTTCACGACATGTTCATGTTCACTTGTTCAGAGATTCTGACATAATGTTTGTAAAGACTTATCACAGTGGTTTAAATGATATATTCCTGCAAACCCTATGATATGACTACTGGGTGACTTTGGTTCAGCTAACACAAGATTAATCTCTGCAAACTTAATCCTCACCATTTTATGTATTGCAAAGAAAACTATCCTTTTAAATTGGAAAACTAAACAATCTTTGCATCCAGCAGTTTAGAAATCTCTTGTTAAATCACAGCAGTATTGAGACAATGTCTGCATCTTCAAAGGACCGACTAGTCAAATTTCACTCCCTCTGTTCACCTGTGATTAGCGACATCTCTTAATCTTAGTGGAGGAGTATGACTTTGTCACTCTGGGGTTTGGAATTTGGCTGGGAGTCCTCGAGGCATGTGGGTGCCTGACTGTCTCCTGGATGGGGGACTACGCCGCTGGTGTGGCTGGGTGTCTAGTCCGGGGGGTGGGTTGCGGGTGGGTCAATGGTTGGAGTTGCCTTGCTAGGGTGGGGCAGGGTTGCCGGCAAACGTTTGGGCGGTGGTCCTGGCCTCTGGTGCCTGGGAGTGCCCTCTTGTCCCTCGGGGGAGGAGGTGTTGGCCGGCACAAGGGGAGGATAGGGCAGCCTGGTTCTGCCGCTGGGGCTGTAGGCTGGTCCACACCCTGGTGCTCTGTTGTGGCCCCGTGACTGAGGAGGTGGGGTTGGGAGGTTAAGAAAGTGTGTGTGTTTGTTGTGCGGGGGTGTTGTGTAGCGTCATGGTGGAGCTTGGGTGTCTTATAGAGGAACGATGTACTTGAGCAGGTGGAGGGTTGTGTTTGGTCGAGTGTGAGTTTGAGAGAGGTTATGTATGTATGTGTGGAGGAGTTAATTGTGGTTTGTGTGGGGGCGGGGCTTCAGGTGTGAATGTGTGTAAGAGAGGGGGTTGATGGATGAGTATAAAGGGGCTGCGGGTGTGGATTTTATTGTTTCCCTCCTGGGTGGGGGGGTAAGGTGGAGGTTTAGTGGGGGTATTGGGATGTTTGGACATAGTGGGTGTGCATGTCAGGGTGTCATGGGAATGGGTTGGTGGGGAGGGACCATGGCACCCTCTTGGTGGGCCTTGGGGGGGGGTGTTGCATTACTTAGATTACACTGCTTTATAAATCCAACCCATATGTGGCATAAAGTTGCCATGATAAAGGAAAAGTAAACCATCTGCTGCAGTGGAGGATAACAACAGTAAACACTGGGACAGGAAAATGTGTCCACAAAGTTATTTTGAACTGTGCTGTGGTGTTCTCTGTGGGTTTCTCATGAGTCACAACTTCACATATTTATGTTGGAATCTGTGCTTTCAAGAAGCATTATTTATAACAGCTTTCCACATTTTATTGTGACCTACTCTTTTCTGTCTAAATTGACTTATGAGAAGTCTCTCTGGCAACACGAAAAATCTTTAAGTAAGATTTAACATTCTCCAAGTGGCCAAAGGTTGGGAAAGTTCATGACATCCAGCAGTATATTTAATGTCTGTATCATGAACAGATGAAGAAAATAAAACGATATAACTCAGCACCCGTTGCAAGACACACATTAAATGAGGTGCATGTCTGTGTGGTAACTGTATTGGAGACTATCATTCAACAGGAAGCTGACGGTAAATAAAAAGGTGCTGTAACACCTGCTGAATGTTCTCTTTCTGTCATCCTACCAATTTTAGAGTGTCACATGAGTTCACGATGCTATGATGCATGAAGTGACAAAGAATGATGTGATATTTATCTTGTGATATTTCTACAACAGCTTGTAGCAAAGATGTTGGGGTGGGGGAGGTGATACTAATGCATCTCCCTCAAACACCAAGTCCTTTCCTCCAGCATACATAATGATGCACAATGCTCACACAAGCTCATTCTTACATGCACACCTTCACCCTACAAAGACTAGTCTCTTCTTCACTTACATCCCCATGTCTCACGAAGGGATGTAAACCAATCCAATCTGGGCTTTTCAGTGGGCCTTTTGTTTCCAAGGCAACAAGATTCAGAAGACGTGTTGGGTGTGCTGTGCTCTAGCCAATCAACATCTCCTAAGTTCCCCAGGTTAATGGAAAAAAGTTAATCAGACGTGCAAACGAACCAGATTTTTTATGTTTAACCTGATACTGACCGAAGGTGCACTTAATCATAATGAGGACAAAACCCACTGTAATGCTTCCTGCCTTTAACAATGCCGTCAGTTGATTTTGCTTAAGGTAGCACTGACAGCATTGCTCCAGGGTTTTCGTTATTTCACTTAAAAGCCCTCCCAAGGCCCACTTAACCTCTTTGCACACTGAATGTTTCATGCAAATTCCAGTAATGAGCACTGTGATCACAAAGTAGTATTGTGACTTGCTACTTCCCAGATTTAATCAAATAAGAAATAGGAGATACAATTTCCCACATTTTCTTTCCCATATCTGGAAAACATGCTCTTTATGGTTCAAGAATCTTTTTAGCAGACATGGATGTTCCTATTGAGATCCATAACAGTCTTCTGCACATTGATCTGCTGCCGTCCATTGCATAGCAACATAAGCTGTATCAGAAACAATAGCCACTTCCACTCGAGTTTAATAAAGGTAATGACAAGTTAAGCAGATTTCAAGACTGTCATTGACAGTCATTGTGTCATATTTAGCTGTGGCACCTCTTCTTCAGCCATGATTCTGGTCGCTGGATTTTTCATGTGTATTTTATGTGCCACATTGTTGACAGTAAAAGATTCTCACCAACACATCCTGCCTTCTTATCACTGACTTGAGGTACTACAACACCACAGTTGAGACGGGCAGATGTGAGGACTCAACCTTTAAGACAGCTCACCACCCCACATAGCAGGTCACCTCTGAACCTAGGATGTGTGGGTTCACTTCCATATGGGTTAAAGAGAAGAGTCCAGGTTGCACATTAAAAGCAGTCTAGCATCTTTGTAGTCACATTGTGTATGCGGTTATTAAACAAGTATTTAAACCTTTAATCTGTTTTTCTCAGTTTTTCATGTAGTTATTGTAAACAAAAGGAATCAATGGTTTGTAACTAAGGTGATAGGATGGTACAGAAGTGATTCATCCACTGTATGTTTATATTATATCCAAAGCCAATTTAAATATTAGTGTTTGGTAGAGGTAGAGCATGTCCAGTTTCTATGCAGCAGAGTGGCCCTCTCCTGCTGTCAGGGACGTGCTATTCTTTGACAAGGACTCAAACTAGCGCCTTAAGCAACTTGTGTATCTTCACAAAATGTCACCAGTCTAATGTATTCGAAGCCCTAGACAACCTCTAAAGTCTAATTAATGCACTGGAGTCCCTACAATAGCTACAGCATGTAAGTCTAGTCTTGACCATATTATAATTCCCAGACATGAAAAAATGCTTTATTTCTCTGTGAACACATATTTGGGGTGCATCATTTATTGTTCTCAGTAAGTGCCTAAAATTAAAGAGTTGAATACTACCTCATTGGGGAAAAAAGATGTCCTAATCTTTGTGGCATTTCATAACCTACTTCAGCAGGAAGAGCAACAGTGAAGAATGAAACGGTAGAACAGGAGATACAAACTCAAGAGACCTGCCCTCAGTTGGAGCTTATTCTTTTAATGCTTCCACTGTTCATTTTAGCTTAGCATGCAAAAGACACAAAGACATAGCCGTTAGGTTTTAACTTAGATTTGGTGACTAATGTAGTAGTCACTAGTAGCTCAATGAGGATTTTATCCATCATCATTCTGTTAGTTGTATTGTATCATTATTTTGGCTTTTAGTTTAGTTTCCTCCCTCCAGCCTTAATATTGGGAGCTATTTAAAGAGCTGATTTGATTTTTAACACATGTAATGAACATAATAATTGCACAGGAATTGTAAGCAGTGATGCTAGAAATTCACTGTTCAACCAAATACTGTAAAATACATGACCTAGAAATAAACTATATGTGTATGTATAATTAACAAAGGGATCTGCTTTGGGTAGATGACAAATCAGGTGGCTCAAAAATGATGGTGTCATGTTGCTTGGATAACGAGGACCCAAATGCAGGCAAGTGGCAGACAGGAGCAGGAAAAGGGAGATATGTTAGAAAATAACGGGAAAAGAACTTAATAACTAAAATGTGGACTTACAAAGATGACACTGGGGAAACGACAACATAGAAACCAAGCGGTAAATATGACCAATGGATTAAAAACTGAGGAGCAGGTTAAGCAAACTAGCAAATGAAACTAGGTGTGTACAGAATAGGAAGTAAAACAAAATGTTTCACAGAAGGGGAAGCACTACAAACCTGGACATAGACTCAGGCAACAATAAATCCAACCGAACTAAAACCCATAGATGACAACAGGTAGGAGCTAAAATGTTTACAGACTGAAAACAGGTCAGTATGATATAATAAGATGTTCCCTGATTGCTCACTTATATTAATTGATTGGATCAACAAATTGAAGAAATTCTCAAGGAACCCATAAATTCCCATCCAGAGTTGTTTGAACAGAAAACAAAGCTGACCACAATGGGTTCTGAAAAACACAAACACTATTTGCAATTATATCCCTTGAGATTTACAAAGTGCTTCTGTTTATCTGCATACTAATTTAGAGTGAACTGACAGCATCCTGTAGTGTCAGGTTTGGTTTGAGCCAGCACTGAAAACTAAATAAAGACTGAGGCTTCATCCATGTGCAACATCACAAGTATTCCTTATCATTCTCACTGCCATTCTCTGTGACACTGTGACTTATTTTTACTAAAGGACTTTTCTTTGTCTTGCTTTTAATTAACACAAAGAAAATGACCTTTTCTGAATGATCATTGCTTTTGTCATCTTTACAGATTAAAAATGAACTTGAATTAAATTTGTTTTAAAATATTACATGTATACTTTTAGCTTGAAATAAGAGATTTACTTCAATAGTCCAAAAACCCCTGATGAAGATTTTATTCATATTTTAATGAGTATTATAGCTGAAAATGTATTTGTGGTGAATATTATATTTGACAGGCTTCACGATTGCATGGTGGTTAGTGCCTCAGCCTCACTGATTTGACCCATGGCTCAGAAGGCAACCTTTCTGTGTGGAGTTTGCACTTTAGCGTTGGTACTCCAGCTTCCTCCCATCGTCCAAAGATGTGTGTTAGGTTGACTGATCATTCGAAAATGTCCTTAGGAGTGAACGTGTGTGTGACTGGGTCTTTGTCTCTCTGTGTTGCCCTGTAATGGACTGGTGACCTGTTCAGATCAGCCTGCCTCTTGCCTGATTATTGCTGGGATAGACTCTAGCTACCTGCTACCTTCATTGGAATAAGCAGCACTGATAATAGATGGCTGTTATATTTGACCCATTATGGTAGTAATACATGTTTTCCCACATTTATCCCTTTGAGAAATCGAAGTTTCTTCCTCAGAATATTTGAACTACATGTTAAATAACTTACCTTATACGACCTGAACATATTTCAGAAAAATACCCTTGATCGAAGCTCAGAGCTTTGTTACTACTATTGGTAGTAACAAAGTAATTTCCATTTTTTTCTAAACACTTTGCTTCTCCATAAAAACCATTCAATGTCTGGTCTATCTGCATTTGCATATCACAATAATTTTCACATCAACCATTTCAAACACATCAACAGAGAAGTGTTGAGGGAACACCAATAAAGTAAATAACATTTTTTTTAACTATATACTAAACCATTTCAGATTAAATTCAAAGACAAAAAAACTCTGAACTACAACAGACTGAAAAGTGGTAGAAGGACAAATAGGTGGAAAATCTGCCACAGGTACATGAGTGTCTATGTGGTTCACTCTTGCAGTGAGGTAGTGCTTTGCCATGCTATAAGCATTATTCAGTAAAGCTCCGTAAAGCATGGTGATCACCCCACTGTCTGCAGAAAGTTCTGGAGAAACAAGGTCGATTCGAGGAGGCTCAAACTTACAACCTACACAAGTTACAATATTTAACGCGTAGAGTCTAAGCTTTATGGGCTGAAGGGCAACATGAAGTTTATCTAAACAATAAGAATATTTGTAGGATTGTTTAACTAAACCCTGGATACTATAGCCTGGATTTCTCAGCCACAATGTATAGAAAGCGTAACAGTCAATGCTGATACCAATATTATAAGGTAACTAGTAGAAATGATCATCCATGTGCATGTGCATAGGTAATCATCATGTCCCATGAAAACAGTTCCTTTCCTTCCTGTCTCACCTTGCAGAGCAAACCTCCACCACTGAATCAGTGTCAGAGCAGTAGAGTAAAAGTACTGCAAACTGTCTCCTTTGCTTTCTTTGGCATTAGTAGTAATGGAAGATGTGTGTGATGGACTAGCTGGAGGAGGATACAGCTAGCCCATGTCAACCTTTAGGTAGGTGGTTAGCTATTCCTAATTAGTCTGAACTAAAGAGGAAAATGAGATTGAGGAGATAAGGGATTAGTGATAGCAAGGAAGTGCTTTTTAACATTGTGGAAGAATTATTTAAATAAATTTGTTAGGCCAGTTAACTAATATTGTAATGTAATAAGTGATTATAAGAATCTCTTATAATCATTCAGCTGCATGCTTCAAACCTTAAAGGGGCCACATTATTTATAATGGACTTTTATGAGCTTTTAACCTTCTATTAGTGTTAATTGTATCTTAAGTACAATAAAGTAGTTTTATTTTTCATCATTGCATTTTTGTAGTTTTATCACTTTAAAAAGAAGAGTGCAGCTTAAGCAGAGCAAATGGCTGACACCACCCCCTACCTGAAAAAGTAAAAGTGTGCATGTGGCTGTGTGGCGCTCTTGAACAGACACACATGTAATTGCACGGTGACTACACACAGCGCTTCTCTGTCTGCTCAGTGTGGGCATAGGAGCAGCAGAGACACAGAGGAGAGAAGGAGAGACACAGACCCAGGCGTTCACAGTTCCAGCAGTAAATCTCTCAGCAACAAATGAATGGTATGGCAAAACTATAGTTTGGTTCTTGTTGTAAAATGCATAATATTATCATAGATGTGTAAAGGATAGACTATGAGACAGAAAATATAGCATAATATGGAACCTTTTAAAGGTAGTATTTTATCCATATAACCAACAACTTGATATGAGTGTCAGAGGTTTAACAACATTGTTTTCAAAGTGTATTGCCTCAAATTCAGCAAATTTTAGTCATTCCTTTGGGGATTGATAAAGTAATTCTTATTTTACCCTAAAAGCAAAATGTAAAATTCAAGTGTTCAGTATCTTGTATTCAAACGTTTGAATAGACTTGCTGAAAATTTGTGGTCTCCTTGCTTGTTTATGCTTATATAGTTTCAACATTCTGCATTTATTTCTTTGTTTTTATGGTTTAATTCTCCTTTTCATTTATTTTTTTTCTTCTATATATTTATTAGACCCAACTGTAGCTCCTCACAAACTGGTACAACACTGATCAAATCCAGTGAAAAATATGTCTGGTCTGTGGTGTCCAGTTTTATTGTGAGTTTGAGACTAAAACTGTGAAACTGTGTGAAATGATTTATTACTGGATAATACATCAGGGCAATCTGGGGTGATGAGAGAGAAAACATCACAAAGCTGAAAAAAGAAACATATTTTAGTGGAAGTCTAAAGATCATGTTAAGACAAATAAATTAATATATATACTTATTTGATTGTAAATCTGTGATTAATTCATGGTGCATCGTCTTTTTCATAAAACAAAAAGTGCAAGTCAGGCCATTAGCTTGCTTCCAACAGTCTATGCTGGGCTATTACCCATGACCTGCTTTTAATTGCAATCCTATTCTTTCCTAACCGTTGAAATAAAATGTCAAATCATTTTAAACTGATTTATTAAATCAATATGATTAATGCTTTATACTCTTTCTGATTGTCATCCAAATTGGTTTGTGCAAGTGTAGAGTTAAATGAAGGTCTGAAAGTGCAGTCTTTGGGTCTGCAGACAGATACTTCTCAAACAAACAGCTAAACTATTCATTGCAAACCTGCAGGCGCTACTATAATTTCTGCTTGTACATGTTTATTCCTTGATTTGAGATAATTTTTTACTTGGACATGTGAGTTATAATCAGCACATTGCACAACGATTGAAATTATTTTGGCATCATGTGAGCAGAACTTAGCAGAATCTTCTAAGCTCTCTCCTCTAGAACCTATGATAATCTCCCGAAGCTTGATGCCTGTTAGCTACATATGGACTTGTAATAGACCATACCATTGTTTCATATCCTGAAAATGCAGTGCACAGATGCATTCATCACCATTATCCATGAAAACACGGAGCTACAGTATTCCCAGCTGTGGGGTTTGATCAGATGTTGGAATTACAGAAATGTAGAAGCACAGAGAGGGATTAGTGAAGATGGATCCATGTAAAGATTTTCTGTGTAAGTATCCACAAGGGAGATTTTTCAGAGCTGCTTAAAATGCCTGTTGTTCCACCAGTGTTCTTTGAACAGATTGTCTGCAGAGATCTGCTTACTTCATTAAGATTTTAGGAAAAGGGTGAAAAATTATTAACCTTAATGCATATATGGTTGTTTTGTTGAGTTTTTGCAACTGGTGGATCAAAGTTCAGAAGAGTCATGATTTCTGAAACACTTAAAAAAAAGTTTGAACGTCAATTATGAAAAAATGTTTTCTAACATTTAATACTATTTTCTAAAAACCAGTACAAATAAAAATACATTTGTTTGGAAAACAAGGATGGTCTAATCTTTTCTGGGACTGTATTTGTTTCAATTTGCCTTTGCCTTGGTCATCTGGTTGATTTTGAACATTTATTTATTTGTATATTTTTTTTCTATTGAGATATGAGTGAAGAACTTCAGTGAATTGTCTGAAACGCAACAGAATGACCAAACCTGCCGGCTATCACCGTCATGCTGTCATTTGTCACACTTTAAAAAGACAAATCATCTGTGTGATTGCATCAAATTTGACAGTGTTATTGGGATTCTAATCATTTCCAGCTGTAAGTGTTGAGGCAGGGCTGCTTATCTGGGAGTTTGCATGTTCCCTCCGTGTTAGCGTGGGTTCTCTTTGGGTAGTCTGACTTCCTCCCACCGTCTAAAGACATGCATGTTAGGTTGATTGATCATTCTAAATTAGTCCTCAGGAGTGAATGTCAGTGTGTGTGGTTGTTTGTCTGCTTGGATAGACGGGGTGCAGATGAACTTGATATTCGTCTCTCTGAGTTGTCTAGGATGTACTCTGTCTTTTGCCCGATGACTGCTGGGATAGGCTTTAGCTACCTGCAAATCTGAATTGGATGAAGTGGTTTAGAAAATGGATGGACTGATGGAGGTAAGTGTTGAGGAATTGACACAAAATAGTAAATTATGAGAGAAATAAAATCATTTCATGAGCTGAAATGCGTGAAAGCTGCTTTTAATACTGGACTGCTGAAAAACAAGATTCATAAATTTTGATTGTCCATCCATCCATCCATCCATCCATCCATCCATCCATCCATCCATCCATCCATCCATCCATCCATCCATCCATCC